>JAJKFI010032711.1:10805-64847 GCA_029204185.1 Lerista edwardsae | reverse complement strand
ATGAGAGTCAGGCCCCACTGTAATGTAATGGTTAGTTGGAGGGGGGGCTTTTTAAAGATATGGGCACATCAGTGGTTTTGCTGCAACAAGATTAAAGAAAGAGATTTGTTTGATGTATCTATCTTTTTAGTAGGCATTCCAGTATCCATGGTGTCCATGGATAACTGAAACTGTGGATACCAAATCAGTGGATACCAGGGCACGGCTGTACCCCATTAGCCCCAAAAGCTATTGTGGGGGCTAAAACATGAGCTGAAGAGTCCCACACACTGTGGTATTGTGGGGAAACAACTTTTCCAGTGCCCAAAGCTGCAAGTTGGGCACAAATTGAAAAGACATTTGATTTGTTCCTGAGTCCTGCATAGAGCAGAGCTGGAAGAGGGGCGGGGCAAGGGATGGTTTTCATCACTCATCCCCAAAAGGCATCCCCATTCTTCAAACTTTTTCAGCAGTTGCAAGAAGAACACGAAACTATTCACAGAGGAAAGGAGCATGCCTGCCTCTTGCTGAGGCCAGTGGGCCATACTCTGTGCAGGACATCTCATTGCCCACCACTACAGCAGAGCAAGGTGAGCTGCGCTGCGCTGACCACGTCACCTTGACAAAGAGCCACCACATTCTCTCTCCCCACTTCCATTCAAGGACATACGAGAGCTTCATTTGCCCACAGGGATATTGCCATATAGCCAATGACAACGGCTAAGAAAATGTATACACCACTTTACTGATGCAAGCTGATACCCCCAGGTCGGGAAGTGTGTATGTCCCATTGAATACAACACTTCAATCTTATCTACTCCGATGTATATACTCAGATTTATATACTAACAAAAAAGTTCTAAAAGCTGTTTGATTTGCAAAAGGAATAAGAAGGTTCCCTGTTCAGAATCTTGAGGGAGACACCAGGAACAACTACTAGAAAAGGCATAATGCTGAGTCAAAAGAGACTGTTGATATCTCCCTGTTAAATATAAGAGTAAAGTAGTCTCCTGTGCAAGCCCCAAGTCATTACTGATTCATGGGGGGTGATGTCACATGTGGGACATTTACTCGGCAGGCTTAGTTGTACAGGATGGTTTGCCATTGCCTTCCCCAGCCATTTTTACTTATCCCCAAGAAGATGATTACTCATTTCACTGACCTAGGAAGGATGGAAGCTGAGTCGACCTTGAGCCAGCTACCTGAGAATCCAACTTCGGCCAGGTTTGAACTCAGGTCATGGGGAGAGCTTTTGATTGGAGTCCTGCAGCCTACCACTCTGCACCACATGAGGCTCTAAATCTAAGAGAGCTGGCATGTAAAAGACACGTCTTTGTCCACTTAGCAGGGGTGCCTTTCACGAGATTGTCACCTGCCCTTGCCTGTGTGCCTGGACAGAGATCCCTAATGCATCATTGGTTTGTGCATAGAAACAACACTGAAGAAGGAAAACTAGTCTCTTCAACTAGCGCTGCAGCCAAAGGCTGTCCTCACTACCCTACCATACCCCCTTCTATAGCCACAAGGTGAAACTAAGCCTCTTGTATAAAATAAACTATATTGCAGTGGTTCCCAAACAGAGGGTCAGGACCCGCCAGTGGGTCACAAGCCAATTTCAGGTGGGTCGCAAAGCACCTAGGGCAGCCATATTGAAAATGTGGGAAGATGGGACACTGGAAAGGGGGAAGGTTCTGTGCTTGTGTCTGGGTTGTAAATAGGCTTTTTTCCCTTTCTGATTCACCTTGCTATTGGAAAATGGCTGAGAAATAACCCAACCTATTACTGCGTTCTCAGGAAAGCAGCAGGCTCTGGCAACACAATGACATCACGTCCAAGCATTACATCACTTCTGGTGGGTCCTGGACAGATTGTCCTCCTAAAAAGTGGGTCCCGGTGCTAAAACGTTTGAGAATCACTGCTATATTGAACAGTCGGTAGCCAATTGTTTATGGCTTCTCTAGTCTGTACATCACTGTACAGCACTGACAATGCAAGCTGCCTGGGTTTGTTTGGGGTTTTTTGCATTTTTTAGTCAATTTTACTCTCCCATCTCAGAAATGTCTAAAATGTAAATGTACTCAATGGCATGATTAGCTACATTTTCCTCCTCCATTTTTCCCACTACAGAAGCAGATTTTCTTTGCTATTATAGGCACAAGAATCAATAAGTTGCATACAAGCTTTCTGTGCTATTTTTGTGATATTTTTCAGGTAATCTAAGCACAACGCTTGTGAATTGATGGAACTTCATCTCCAGTTGTTTAATTATCCTAACCATATTATTTCATTATTAGTTTTTCACCTAATACATATATGGCAAACCAACTCAACGTTTCTCTTGGCATCTCCTATATTTCCCAGATGTATTGTCAGACTTCTGTTTATCTTCTTTCTTCCCCTGTTCTTTCTGTCCTGTCTTGTGATAAGAAAAAATCAGCTGTGATATTTTGAGCCACAAGTAATTTTAAATAAGGTGCCTAGCGCAAAGAGCAGCATACATTTTTACCCATCTCAAGAAGCTTGGCGGTCCTGCAGTGTAGCTTACTTGTCCGCATGGTTAGGTCTTCATTTGCAAAATGAAACCTACTTGATACTAATTTGCGCCCTCTTCAAATATCTGAATATGGTATCTTCAAATATCTGGATATGATATCCCTCTTCCAATATCTGAAAGGCTGTCATAAGGAAGAAGGGACAAATTTGTTCTCATCTGCCTTTGACAGTAGAACTAGGTCCAATGGGTACAAACGGCAAGAGAGGAGATTCCGGCTGGACATCAGGAAGAATTTCTTGATGGTAAGGGCAGTTCGACAGTGGAAAAGATTGCCAAGGGAGATGGTAGATTCTCCCTCACTGGAGCCCGTCAAGCGGAGTCTTGACAGGCACCTGCTGGAGATGCTCTAGGAGGATTTCCTGCTATAAGCAGGGGGTTGGACTAGATGACTTTGTAGATCCAACTCTATGATTCTATGAGCAGGGATGAAATATTATTGGTAGAAGATCCTGATAGCCGATGTGACTTCTTTTCAGCCTAGTAGTCTCCAAATGAAGGTGAGTTGAATGCAGCAAAACCACTATTACTCAGAAAGCTACCAGGTATATTTCCACTTCAGGCAATTTCTGGACTGCCCCATAATAGCTAATAGGGACAAATGCCCACACCATGGTTGACAATACCAGCTTAACTACCCAACATCTAGGAGAGGTCATGGCATAAGCAGGAATAGATGCTCTGATATCCTCCATCCCATACATTCTGCTTCTGGAGATAACATGCAAACATAGTCACTGCTAGGAGTTCAGAGCACCTGAAGGCAGGTCTGGTAACATATTTTGGGGGAAATGACTTCCTGCCCCAGCTGCTACTTGGTATCTGTTCTTTAAACCCATCTGCTTTGAGGCACACCACTTGACATTTCTGAAGCATTGCTTGAGCCATTCTGCCATCTAGTGACAAAGCTTAGGAAGACAACAGGTCTGTTTCTCACTAGAATCAAATAACCTTATTTTGCTAAGGGCCAAATGACGTGTGATGGTGAGTGTCAGAACTGGATCACCACCCAGTGCTACTCATCATCACCCCACAGTATCCAAGGCTTTCGGAAACTTGCACTCATGCAAAAAAAAAAATGCCATTGGTGCATGTCTCACATGGATTCATGTGGCAATCTAATCTATGGTGAGATGGTATCCATTTATCTCCCACGTAAATATAAACCCAGCTTCTCATGAACTCATCATGAAAAATCAAACTTCACTCTGGAAAAGGTACTATCCATCATCCTTATTTCCTCCTGACCTTTGGAGGGTGTGCAATGCTCTTCAATTTTGTTGTTTCTTGAATATGCTGTCCTGTAGTTCTGTTTGCTAAAGAAAAAAAAAACATTTCATGAAAACATTATTAAAAGGACGAATTCGGTGATCATCACCAGTTCCCCAAAGCTGGGGTTGGGGAGATGATTTAAAGCTTAGCTGGGGTTGCAAGAGTGGCACCCTTTCCCTACCTGCTCTTTCCCCTTTGAAATTGCTTCACCAAAGCCATTTGTCTGCCAGTAGGGCTGTACGGTAAGCTGGCTGGGACAAAATTGACTGGAAGGAAGTGATCTGGGGTGGAGTGGAAAAACACGTTGGAGAGATCTGATGCCTCTCCTGCTTAACCCTACAGCTTCGTACACCACTTCATAGGCATTCAGAACAACCTGTCATCAGATCCAGCTGCACCCCGAGATCTTGGTTGCTTTCATGCACAAGACTTAAATGGCCTTTGAGCTGCCTCCTGCTCCTTCCCCCAGTCTCTTTTTACAGGAATCTGTGTGGTCATAAAGCAACAGAGAGGCATTTATTATTTGAATATCCATTCCAAGCCATGTAGGTTTTGCACTCACAACAGTATGCAGCATTGACCACAGCATGCTTGTTGAATGTTCAGACCACTTCACAAAAGTGATCTCAGCAATTCGTACAACAAGCCAATAAAGCAGGTCAGTATTATTAGCTCTGTATTGCGAGGCTGAAAGATAGATGACATGCCCAAGGCAAACCTTGTGAGTTTGTAGCAGTGATCAAGATGCGAGTCAGGGATTTTCTGGCTCACACCTCCCCCTCTGAGCCACTACAGACCAGACTTAAGCCTCCAATGCGAAACTGTCCACAGTCTTCTGTCACTGACAAAGAGATGCACTCTATATTCTTTGTCAGTTTGTTGGATGGGTGAGGGAAGGGGAGAGGAGGGGAGCTGTAGTCCCTTGGATCACCTGCAAAACCACAATTTTTTTGGTGTGTGTGTGTGTGTGTGTGTGTGTGTGTGTGTGTGTGTGTGTGTGGAGTAGAGATCCCCTGTGGTTTTCGTCCCCTCCAGGAACTGAAGCAAGCAGGCTTCCTGGTGTGTTGTATCGCTTCAGCTCAGTGGAGAAACTAGTAAGAATTAAGACCACCTGTTAAGTCAAAATCCAAACATCTTCAAAAGACCCTCCAGTGCAACCCCCCAGGAAAGAGAATCCCCCTGGACTGAAATCTCTTTGAAGGCAGCCCCTTGCTCAAGTTCAGCAGCAAGAATGTGACCCCACCCCTTTGCTCCTTCCCCACTGTGCCTGGAGCTGATTAAATATAAAAAAGGAAATTATTTGCACTCCAGATAATCAAATCAGATAAGACTCAAGTCTGAGTCTTTCCATTACAGATTCATATTTGTTTCCCATCAAAATGCAGTTTTAATTGCTTCAGTGTAATCGTGCTAATAAATAACATGCAATTATTACACAGCAACAGTTTAAAAACAACAACAACACCCAGTGTCATACAGAGGAAAGAATGGACAAGATTATCCACCAAAAAACCCAAATGTTACTTTATATAATCTCCTAAGCTTGTGACATTATACAATTTGCAGTACTGCCAGAGAAGAGGTCATACAGTTAAATCCTGTGCAAACCTGCCAGCAAGTAAGCCCTATTGAACCCAATGAAACTTACTTCTGAGTAGACACATTCGGGATCACATTGCTAATCACGAAAGCTCTGATTTATTTCAATCCCATTCTTCCTGCTGTCATCAAATGGCTTGGTACCTGGAATTTGCAGGGGAGTCAGCTGTGGTTCTGGGAGAAAAATTCATTCCTTTTTTTCAAAATAATTGGTTTGGGGGTTTTAGCTTATATAGACCTATAATAAGAACATTATGAAGTGAACCTGTTCTTCCAAAATGGCATTTTATGTCAGGTCGAGAGCTGAGTACCTGGATTTGTGCTGGCATGCAAAGGGAAAGAACCATCACTCTTTGTAAACTTGAACAAAAATCAGGGGGGAAATCCATATTTTAAGGCATGTCCTTCTTGGTAACCATTCAAAGAGCTTGGGAGTTGGACCTAAACCTGGAAGATCCAGGTTCAAATCCCTGTTCAGCCATGAAGCTTCCTGGGTGACCCTGGGCCAATCACACCCTCTCAGCCTCACCTACCTCGCAGGGTTGTTGTGAGGACAAAAGGAGGGGAAGAACTTTGTGCACTATAGAGACGTGAAAAATAAAAAATACATATTCATTTTATGAGCACCAAAGCATCCCCTTACCCCCCCACCACCACCACCATTTTGTACAGCACGTGCACTTTTTGCAAGAACCAAACACCAGTATGGAATTGCAGGTTCTCATTCTTGTTCTGCTATTTCTGCTCACCGCCCCAGTGTGGGACCCTTCCGGGAGTGGGCTCCAATTTGGCCAAATTGCACTAAGTCTGGCCCTGCTGACACCCTTGAGTGCCGTATCCTGAATGAATGCGACTTTGACATTTCTCACAGATTTCCATTTCTTCTGACACTTTAATGGTCCCCTTTGATGTTCTTTCAGATTTTGTTACTCCAATAATGCCCACAAGGACTACAGAAAATGTCTATTTCAATTGTCTCTTCCAGCAAGAAATCAGCAAGAAATCCCACTGTTTCATGGGGTTTCTTCCCATAAAACCATGACCCCTCATTGCTTTCTGATGATCTTTTAACCATCTTGAGCTGCAATCTTAGGCACACCTTCCTGGGACTTACCAAGCACAATTGGACTTACTTCTGAATAGACATGCATAGGCATGTGCTATTTGTGACTTCTCCACAATGTGCTAGGATGCTTACCATTACACTGTCAATATTTTATTTCAAGGCATGCATCTATAAGCATGCGCTTTGAGCTGAGCACCTGCCAAGAGAGCAGGGGCCAGATCAGTGACTGGCCAGATCTTTGCCGGCTTACTGGCAAGAGACCTCAGAGCCATTAAAGGTAAGTGAAAATGCATCAAAGACTGCTACCTATAGCTGCAATGTAAAATGGGTACATTGTTACATTTAGGAATTGTTTCAGGAAAAATGCTGCAAAAATCAAATTGTATTTATATATGTTCCTACAGACACAGCATCTTTTTCTCCACCCAAGAATAGAGTCAGTAATTTCTGTTTGAACTCTCTTCTCTAGTTCATGATTTTATACTCAATCTGCATTTAATCAAACACATAAATACGGACATTTGCACTCTGTGTGCCAATAACCACAGCCCGTTGTTGTCCTGCACTGTATGCTAACTTATGCTTGAACAGAAATGCTGCCTAAATGTTACCATCTAGTGGCCAGAGCACATATCGCCTCTATGAACTGTCGCTACTTCACTATGCAAGAGTGAAAATAAAAGAGAAAATAAAGAGTGAAAAGAGTGAAAATAAAGAGGGATGTAGATGGGAACTCGTTGGCATCACCCCAAATTTCAGAAGAGAACATGGCAGAGAAAATGATTTCCCAGAATACTCAACTAAATATACACACAGGATCTAGCATGCATAACAAACCACCAGCACTTCAAACATGAAACCCAGCCCTCTACCTCCTGCAGGCTTGGAAATGGCAAATGCTCTTTCTGCAAACCTAGCTTTTTTAAAGGTGCATCTAAATGCAAGGCCTGGTTAAAAAAAAAAAAAACTGACCGCCAAAAATGCAAACAATGCTCATCCAAGTGAGCATGTCCTCATTTCACTCCATTCGGAGTAAATATTTAGCTTTATAACCCATATCTTTCTTAACAATTTAGAGCCCATATCTCAAAAAGCAACAACCAAGTATACAGTTGCAGTTGGCATGAGTGGATATATATATCCACTCATGCCAACTACTTTAAAACACTGTGGTGTTGGTTGAAGAATCAACTATTTGCCTGCAACTGTATACTTAAAAAATACTTAAAAACTGTATACTTACCACATATATTTACCATGTACTGGGGAATTTCTAGGCACAATACCTTATGCTTCTCTTTTCACTTGTAGGCCAGGGGCGAGTGTTCCTCATGCAAGTTTGAGAAAATGTTTCTGTTCAAAGGCTGAGTCAGTTGCAGACCTGGGGTGAAGACTACAATCATGACTGTTCCAATAAGTTGAATAAACCCAGGTGGAAACTTTGTTCTTGCACACATGAAGGAAAATAATTTGACACAAATCCATTAATACTGGGCCAAGAAGAAATTCCAGCTTTCACTTTTGGCTGAATCGGGAGTTAGCAATGACATCACTAGGGTTTGCATGTGAGAGCTCATGCATTACCCCCATAATGCACCTCCTCCCGCACCAGACCATGCAGAATAAATTACAGTCTCATACACATAGCCTAAATGCAGTGGCATCACTAGGGCTAGTGTAACCCCCATTAACAAACTTTCTTTATCTATTTTAATATGTAAAAGAACAGGTCACCCAACAAAAAAAAAACAGTAGTCAACTTGATGACAAGCACAACTGAATAGGAATTCTAGTATTAGCTCTCATTCATGGAAATGAGAGCTCTCATACTTATTGGTTCCTTGCTGTATCTTAAAACCTCATTGTCTCTCAGAACGACCAGTCACATTGGTCAGTTCTGAGTTAAGGAAATCCACGTTTTGTGACATAAGGCACTTGTGTCTTCCTTTTCTGGTTATATGATAGAAGCCAGATATTCCAGAATTCCAAGATTTCACAATTTTGGCTAGCTGTTGTGTTACACACAGAGAGAGGGGGGGGAGTGTATCACCCAGTGCCGTCTCCACTCCCCTAGTAACACCACTGGAAGTTAGGGCTCTTGATGAAAAACTTTCCACATAAATTAGAGTAAGGGATGAAACTGTCTCCCCCTTTTCTGCCACCAGAAATCACCTGACATAGCATTTTTCTCTAGAGAATTGCACAAATCTCCCCCACCATTTTGCCACCTGTGAATTTGATTTGCCATTTCCAGCAGGCAAACACTGTGGTAGGATTTTGATTTCACTTTGGAGAAGAGAGACAGGTGAAGCAACTGGACTTCCTGCTAAAGTCCTCTGCTGTAAACATGCCAAGCACAAAGATGGAGCTGGGACCCGAATCCCAGAAAATTTGGATCCATTGACTTTTTGGATCCATTGACTTTCTTCTTGGCATAGAGGCAAAGCAGAAAGCCACAGCAGAGCAGTACTTTACTCATAAGGAAGTGACAGTGCAGGGAGTACAGGAGGGCAGGGAATACAGCTCTAGGGACTACTAGTGCTGAAGTCAAGGCAGGAGTCAACTGCTGTTTTCAGTGCAGAAGAGGGTGCAAATGCAAGGACAGATGAATGTTTTACCATGGAGGCAGGAACACCAACTTAGTCCCATTTGGGAAACCTGATTGGTTCATGTTTCCCAGGTGAGTGACCAATGGGGTTTTAAAATGTCATACATTTAGGAACCAAAGAAGAGCCCTGCTGAATCATGCCAAAGGCCCATCTAAATCCAGCATCCAATTTCCCAGGGTGGTCCATCAGTCTGCCACAAAGGCAGACTTATCTCCCCTGTCCCTGGTTAATTCAGAAGCACACTGCTGCCAATCCCAGGCATAGTGCACAGCCATCATTTCTAGCAGCCATTGACAGACATGACCTCCGTGACTATGTCAGGGTTCTCTTAAAGCCATCTAAGCTAATAGCCATCAGTGCATCTTTGGGGAACAAATTCCATAAGCTAATTATGCACTGGGTAAAGAAGTACTTCCTTTGGTCTTTCCAGAAATAATGTCATCAGTTTCAGCGAATGATTGTCAGTTCTATATTACGATAGGGTAAAAATAAATCTCTCACCATTTTCACAATGCATAATTTTGTACATTCTATAAGATGTCCCCTTTAGTTGCCTTACTTCTAAACTAAAAAGCATCAAATACTTTTGCCTTCCTGCATAGGGAAGGAGCTCCAGCCCTCAGATCATTTGCTGCAACCCACATGTTTGTTTCTTGTGGGTAACACACACAGGTAAGTGAATCTGAAGATTTCACTTGGAATATAGTTCCCACTTTTTACCAGCAAGGGGAGCTATGTAACACTTTAAAGTAAATCAGAGAGAAAAGTAGAAATTTCTACTTTGAGGACTATATAGTATATTTTGATCCATGCAAAGTGTCTCCTCTTATTCTCCCCTCCGGTAGTTCCTTATCTCATCAGAGATTGTAATCAATACATGCAAAGTAATATTGCTGGTTTGTGCTTTTGCCTAGCAGAATTTACAACCCGGGGATCCTTCATGCCACCCTGGAAATGTGGAACATCTGCCAACCTGAAGAGGGAATATAGACAACTTCTAACATTTGAAGTAGATCATAGCCATCATCTCATCTCATCTACCAATCCCATTCAGATCAGAGCTACAAGTTACAATTATTTTTCTCCTTTTTTCCTGATGATGCTCTTATGCCTTTTTACAACTGCATGTCATGGATGTGATTTAGACAGCATTAAGCCGCTCTACGTTCCATTCATTTCAGTGAAAGAGCTACATGGTATTTAATTGTGTAAAACATGTATGCAATGCTTTTCCCAACCCAGGAGGAAGCTCAAAGCAGTTTACAATGTTAAACTAAAACAGCTTAATGACAAAACGATAAAATATCAACCAGAAAAATTTAAGACAGCAAAAACTTCACAGCACAAACATCAGCTGCAACAACAAAAAGCCTTAACCCCTTTGGAACATCAACAGAGAAGGAACAGAGCTGATCTAGGCCAGACACCACAACAGGAAGGTCATGAGCTGCCACCAGCCATATTTCCAAGGGTAATAATGTCCCCAACAGAGTCTCCTTTGAGTATCTTATAGGACAGGCAGATGCCGATGCAGAGAGATACACTGGCTAACTCTTCCGTTAACACCTTTGATGTTGACACCTTTGGAATGGAGTATGATGGAAGTTTCAGTAAATGAAGCATGATAATCAGGCTTGGATTTTTTGTTACCAATGTATCAACTGTCATCTCATTAAGCTTAGCTGCCAAACTCTCTTCCAACCTCACTTCCTCCCATTTGTAAAATGGGAATACTGCAGTATAAAAATCACAGACAGGAACTTTTGAACCAGTGCAATATTTCTCATATTTTAATACTGGCACCAGGCAGCCAGTGGTGAATGAGAGTGTACTAAGTGCAGGGGAATAGCTAAAGAAGCATAGGGGGTGCAATTGCACTGGGGAACAAGCTTTAGGGGGGCAACAAGATGAGCTTGACACTAGTGGCCAAAATTGTGAAAACCTTGGTACATATGAATACCATTCGATGCAGAATGCAATGAAACAAATTGGGGTGTGATATCTTCATTCTATCAAACATTATGGCCAAAAAACAAGAAAACAAAAATACAACTGTGATGTCATTTCCTATTGTGATGTCACGTCCAGGGCATCATTTTGCCCTCTGCATCAGGCAACACTTTTACTATCTACACCAGCAACTAAGAGCGTAATCCTAACCTGGAGTTAGGCCAGCACAAGTTAAGCCAGCAAAGTTTGACAGGCACAAGGGCCATTGTAAAGCACATTTGGACTACTCTCGGAGTCAGGGAGGATGGCACATGTCTGTTTGGACCACTCTCAGAGTCAGAAAGGCCAGCACACATACTGTACAGTGTCCCTTGTGCCAGACAAACTTTGCTGGCTTCCCATTAAATTAATGGCAAAGCGGTTACTTTTTCTGCACAATATTTCAGAAAGCTCACAAATCAACCATCTCTCAAAACCCTGAATCAGAAGCAAAGGTTATCCTTAGGGTGGATTCTGTATCAATTGCTATCAGAGGAATGGAGGCTTGGACAACATAAAAAGAAGCAGAATTGGAACATGAAACAATTTAAAGAAGAAAAAATCTCAACTCTTCCTTCCATCATGCTTCTGTTGAAGTGAAGATCCTGAATAAGGGAGGGGGGAGAATGTAAACTTTTGTAAACCTTTTGTAAACTTAAGATGCCTGTAAAAGAAAAATATAGTCCTGTCTATTTTTTCTAGTAAGTGACTCATCACTAAAAAAAATTCCAGTATTTGTAGAAGATACAGTTTCCACAAACAAAGGTGGATTAACCACGCAAGAGAAGAAGAAGGAAATGCTCCTCTGATATAATCTGAGGAGCAATTAAAGGATTAGAGCTGCTTCAAACGTTACAAAATTTCAACCCAGAAAGCCTTTGCATTCCGGAATTTGCAGGCAGTCCTCACGTAGACCATGACATAGGCTGGGTCTGTAAAATGCTGTGGAAACTGATTGGCGAGGGGTTCCTGATCCAAGTGCACACACCAAAATACATGAGCATGCAATTATCATATAATGATCAACAGGGAGTTTTCACAAATTTCATCACTTCTGAAACAGCTCCACTAATCATAAATCCAATTCATTATCTGAAAATTTCCTTCTGATCTACATGCTGTACAATAAGATTTCAAACACAGGCAGGCTCTGGCCGCAGGATTGCAATCTTAGCTGCAGTCCTCATGTGTTGCCTCCTTCTCTGATGCACACAAATAGGGTTCAAGGAATGCTGACATCATGGCTAACAATGTAGGCACATCTCCTTCCCTGACAGTAAGTTTCCAGGATGTTGCCTTATAGCTGCCTTATAACAGGCCAGACCACCAGCTAGCTCAGTAATGTCTCCACTGCCTAGCAGCAGTTTTCCAGGGCTTCAGTCAGGGTTTTTCCCCAATTGCATCTAGATATGCCAGGGACCATTACACCGCACCATTTCACTCATTTCACATGCTAGCAAGGTGATGCTCAAAATCCTACAAGCTAGGCTTCAGCAGTATGTGAATCGAGAACTACCAGATGTACAAGCTGGTTTCCGAAGAGGCAGAGGAACTAGAGATCAAATTGCCAACATTCGCTGGATCATGGAGAAAGCAAGGGAGTTCCAGAAAAACATCTACCTCTGCTTCATTGACTATGCTAAAGCCCTTGATTGTGTGGATCACAACAAACTGTGGCAAGTTCTTGAAGAGGTGGGTGTACCAGACCACCTTATCTGTCTTCTGAGAAACCTGTATGCGGGCCAGGAAGCAACAGTTAGAACTGGACATGGAACAACTGACTGGTTTCAAATTGGGAAAGGAGTACGACAAGGCTGTATACTGTCACCCTGCTTATTTAATCATATGCAGAGTACATCATGAGGAAGGCAGGGCTGGATGATTCACAAGCTGGAATCAAGATTGCTGGGAGAAATATCAACAACCTCAGATATGCAGATGATACCACTCTAATGGCAGAAAGTGAGGAAGACCTCAAGAACCTTCTGATGAGGGTGAAAGAGGAAAGTGCAAAAATTGGCTTGAAGCTCAACATTAAAAAAACTCACGGCAACCACTCCCATCACTTCTTGGCAAATAGAAGGGGAAGAAATGGAAGCAGTGACAGACTTTATTTTCCTGGGCTCCAAGATCACCGCAGATGGTAACTGCAGTCATGAAATTAAAAGACGTTTACTTCTTAGGAGGAAAGCTATGGCGAACCTAGACAACTTAATCAAAACCCCAGACATCACCCTGCCAACAAAGGTTCGCATAGTCAAAGCTATGGTTTTCCCAGTAGCCATGTATGGCTGTGAGAGCTGGACCATAAGAAAGGCAGAGCGCCAAAGAATAGATGCTTTCGAATTATGGTGTTGGAGAAGACTCTTGAGAGTCCCCTGGACTACAAGGAGATCCAATCGGTCAATCCTCCAGGAAGTCAAACCTGATTGCTCCCTGGAAGGACAAATCCTGAAGCTGAAGCTCAAGTACTTTGGCCACCTCATAAGAAGAGAGGACTCTTTAGAAAAGACCCTCATGCTGGGAAAGATTGAAGGCAAAAGGAGAAGGGGGCGGCAGAGGATGAGATGGTTAGATAGTGTCACCAAAGCAATGAACATGAAATTGGGCGAACTCAGGAAGGTAGTGGAGGACAGGGAGGCCTGGCGTGCTGTGGTTCATGGGGTTGCGAAGAGTCGGACACGACTTAGCGACTGAACAACAACAACATGCCAGGGATATGCATGTGCACTCTCACTGAGCTACGGCCCATCCCTGAGCTATGGCATGAAGTTTGATCCAAGTTCTCATACCAGGCTGAATCAGGACTGATGAGTGACGCAGATGTTTCTGCCCTGTTTTCCATCAAAATTACCCAGAGCAGTTTCCCAGCAGTTTTCCTTCAAGGTCAAGCCTACTGAACATCAGCAGTATGAATTCTTTTTCTGACCATTCTCTGGGCCATATCTGAGCTCAAACTGATGAGCTCTGGGGTGAGCTCCATCATCTTGGCATCTGTGAACCCTTCCTCAGAGATACTACTTTTGATATAGGAGCTGCTCCTTTTGGTATATGAGTGTGGCTCCTTCCCAGGGCCAGCTGTAGGAGCTATGGGTCCCAACTGGAAACATCTTTTGTAGAGCCCCTGGTTCACAGCCAAGGACTGCAGAATCTTAAATATTTATGTTTCTCTCTTTTACTGTATCTTTATAGCATTATTGTAGAATGGAAAGCTATCAAAATGTGCACTAAAAAAAGTGCATGCGAGTTAATGGACCAAATTGGTCTAAGCACATTTTAATATAAAATTGCATACTACAGTGGTATTCAAACCTTTTAGACCGGGACCCACCTTTTCGAATGGCACTTGTATCAGGACCCACCAGAAGTGATGTCATTAACCTGGAAGTGATGTTGTGGCAATATAACAAGAGTAGGATCTGCTGTTTCCAAGATGGCTGCTCCAAGCTTTCCACGGCCCACCTGACATCAGGTCACGACCACCAAGTGGGTCCCGACCCACAGTTTGAATAACACTGGAATACTAGACTAGAGCAGGTTATCCTAGTGCAGGAGCCGCTGAATCACAGGACCCAACTGGGAGTAATTTGTCCAATTAGCTTGAAGCCAGCCCTGACCCTTCCCATGTTATGAACACAAACTACATGGGGAGAGTCCATGCTCCAGTTCCTCTCCACAAGTGTTTTGCCTCAGTTAACCAGGGTCAACCCTAGTGTGGCCAGGAGCCTCGATGTGGCATGGGCTGCTGGCTGTCAGTATCAACCATGGTAAATTAGATGGACCATCTCTGGCCTCCATATAACGTCTCTCTGTGCCTCTCCTTTCTCAAAACGCTGCCACAGAGGATCCAATCCTGATTAGATACTGCAGGAAAGAGGAGGACTGCAGCATGAACAAAGATGTAGTTGAGGGAGAATAGAACTCCAAGAAAGCAGGAACAGTGATGTCCCCAGCAGAACCCCTCAAGAGCTGCCTTCAAAACCTTTTTCCAAGGACCTTAGAGTAGAACCAGTACTTGTTCAGCAGAAAGAAATATATGTGGGCATATATTAATGTTGAGGCTACCTCCTTTCCCAAGGGACAATATAGAGTTCACGTAACATTAAGGCTGCAGTTCTATGTAAACCTACCTGGGAGTAACTCAGTGAGACATTCCAAGTAAACATTCCTAGATGGACTTTTTACATCTACTTGGGATTTTTTAAAATTCCAATTCTCACTTTTTACACATTTTAAAACTACTACAACCCACTCCAGGTGAAATAATCTGGATCTTGCAATGAGGAATTATAAATGTCAAAGCAAAATCAAGGAGAAAAAGATTACCTAATGAAGGCAATTAAAGTTGATTTCCTTCATTGTTGTTGTTATAGCTTCAGTGGGACATGGCTTTGGGGTGTGTCTTAATGAGCTGATGCACTTGAAATTTACCACAACATCACTAGAGAAGGAGGAGGTAAACATTTCTCCTTGAGCCATTTTCCTACTCAGTCTCATCCTTAAAGACCATTGTTTTGCTCCTACTGTAAAGGCAAACAGCAGCTCAGAGGGTTATCTTCAATGGGAGAACAAGGTTTTTTTAACTTAAAAAAAGCCATAAAGGACCTTTCAAATTGGGAGGAGAGGCTTACCATCTTTGTCTTGGTGGCTGCCAGCTGCCACTGTCTTTCCAAGGAGACTTGAGAACAGAACTCTGTCATGATGGTAGCTTTTGTATAAGATGGCTTTGTTTGGGGGGGGGACAGAAAGTAGGCCACTTCTGCAGTGAAATTGAGGGAGGCAAAACCATAGAGGGAAGCAAAACCCTAAGTTTTGCAGGAGCCTGAGTTTCTGTGAAACGTGGCCCCTCCCCTTTACCTCCAGAACCATTAGTGCCTTCGGGCACAATAAGGCGGGGTAAAAATCTAATAATAAATAAATAAATAAATAAATTAGTGTCATGGAGTCTTTGCTCTCCAATGGCGCTGGGGAAGGGTAGAGTTAAACAGGAGCTCAGGTCCTGCAAAACTTAGGGTTTTGCCCCCCTGTATGAATGCCAGGGACGTGGTAGCACAGCAGGTTAATTCACTGTTGCTGGGCTTTCCAACCGGAAGGTTGGGAGTTCAGGACTGCGTGACGGAGTGAGCTCCTGCTGCTTGTCCCAGCTCCTGCCAACCTAGCAGTTCGAAAGCACCTAAATGCAAGTAGATAAATAGGGACCACTTCGGTGGGAAGGGAACGGCGTTCCGTGCGCTACGGCATAGAGTCATGCCGGCTACATGACCATGGAAGCTTGTCCTTGGACAAAATGCCGGCTCTACAGGCTTTGAAACGGAGATGAGCACCGCCCCCTACAGTCGGTCACGACTAGACCATTCGGTCGTAGGGAAACCTTTACCTTTATGAATGCCACTGCACTTGTTGGCACCACTTTTATTCCTTTCCTTGGACCACTTGGACAAACACCAGTTTTCACCATAGCTGTAGATCACTGGTGGCAGCAAGAGCAAAAGGGATGCACCATTTCATTCTCCCCCCCCCCAACACACACAGTCAATGAATCAAAGCCAATGTTTGCCAAACCTTTTGGCCAAAACAGATTTCCTGCAGACAAACTGCAACCCATCACCAAACCAGTTCCGGTGCAAAGGCCACTGCGCTAGTTGTTGTTATGTCATTAAAGAGGTCAAGCAAATCTTTATTTGCCAAATTAACTCTCTCCCATCCATCCCAGAAAAGCCGTTCATCGTAAGCAGTTAGGTTGCAAAGGGTTAATATATATAAATATAGCAGGGTTAAAAAAATATAAATGTTACCTTGCCAAGTAATCAGCAGTGAGACTGTTAAACCATCTTGATAATTGGATAACAGCCACAGGCAGCCAAGGCTAATTTTAGCCTCATAAACCATTACATATTTAGCACATTCTTTTCCTGTCCTAATTTAGGCTACCATTTAAAAGAGCAGGCAAAAAAAGATGGCAAGAGGATAATTAAACAGGCTATGTTTACTTAGAAGTGGGTGTCCTTCACGTGAGCATTAAATCTTGACTCAATAAAGCAGGAGGAAGGCGTCAAATAGAGTTTGGAAGCTAATGCAAGAGATATCAGTATAGCACAACCAATGCCTGATTTTCTTTTTCCAAAAATGTTGCAAACCACAGTGCTTTTTCTTCAGAGGCAAAGACTTGCAAAAGACAAAATTATCAAACTGTATGCATGAAAGTCTGGATTGTAAACAGCCAGCACCAGAGCTCTCACGACCCAGTGGAGTACCAAATGCTGCTACCCCTCACCTGTGGATTGGCCAACCTCTGTTTGTTCCATTCTCTGGATTGGAAAAGGCAATGAAGCAGAAGAGTTACGTGTTAAGGAGGAGAAAGTAATGGGCTAGAGATACAGTACTCTCTAGTCCACTACTCTCTTCCTCTCCACATTACCACTTTTGCATCCATCCAGTTCCAGTCCAGACAGTGAAAGGAAGAGGAGAAAGAG
This sequence comes from Lerista edwardsae, assembly GCA_029204185.1. Lineage (NCBI taxonomy): Eukaryota > Metazoa > Chordata > Lepidosauria > Squamata > Scincidae > Lerista > Lerista edwardsae. Next base: position 47,309 of record JAJKFI010032711.1, on the reverse strand, counting down.
AACAGCAAAGATAAATGGATGAAGCATGGAATTCAAAGCATGGAATTGGGCTTCTTCACTGCTGCTACATACTAGGTCAACATCTTCAAGTGGCAGCCAATGAAGTAGGGCCAGGACAGAGAACATTTGCAGTGTAGCAATGCCTCACCATGCATTATTTATTAGTGGGAGGGGCTCTGCTATTTTCAGTACAGCAACTCATTTCTCCCATAATGTCTAATTTGGACTTTAGAGTGACTTTTTGGCCTATATTTTGTACTTGGCTGCAGATTGTTAAAAATGCATAAATAATCTGGAATAATTGATGATAGGTGAATGACCTTTCAGTTAAAAAAAAGTGTGCCTGAACAGTATGCTCCAAAGTAGAAAAGATCAACCTTTGAAAATACAGTACAAGAAATTTTGGATAATGGATATAGGTCAAAAATAGTCACCCCATGTCAGCTCCTCTCTTGCCACCGAAACATGTGGGATCCCTTATTTTATCTTGTGACATTATCTCACATTAGCTAAAAAGAACCAAAGAGTTCATTTCCTGGCACACAGCCAGAGGAATAAATGAACAGAAATCAATCACAATTCAGACATCATATTTATCGTATCATAATTCATAATTCTCATTTGAGGAATTGGTACAGTGGGCAGTCTGCCACAAATCCTGCACAATTTCAGCTATGAAAATTCATCCTTTTGCACAGTTTTAATTAGCTATGTCATTCTCATAACATATTTAATCATTATATTGCTATACATGCTTTTGTGAGCCTTGGGGAGAAGACACCCTAGAACTCAACAAATAAGCTAGGCAAATGCCTAATTCCACCTTTTTATTAGGAATGAGCTACTGTCCTCATGTATCTTGTAGTTAATGTTTCACAGCTTAACCAACTTTGAAGCAGCTTCTTGTTCTATAGTTGTTGTTCAGTCGCTAAGTCGTGTCCGACTCTTCACGACCCCCTGGACCACAGCATGCCAGGCCTCCCTGTCCTCCACTAGCTTCCGGAGTTCACCCAATTTCATGTTCATCGCTTTGGTGACACTGTCTAACCATCTCATCCTCTGCCGCCCCCTTCTCTATAGTACCTTTCTATATTATTTAAGTCTTGCTAACAACCCAATTTCTGAAATTCTGACTCAAAATACCCTCCTTCTCATTGGGCCATTCTGACATTAAAACACTACTGTGTGATTGACTTCCACGCTGGCAGTTTCACCTGTTCCAAACAAAGAAACCCAGATAACGTGGTGTGTCAGTTCACACTATGTGAAAAGCCTAAGCTTCTAAGAGCATATTAAAGCATGGCCATTTTTAAGTTCAATATCCTATATGTACCAACATTGTTGTGTAGCATGTTGGCTATCAGAGAGTGGGGAGCACAAGAGAACAACATGATGACATCATGGCATGTGGCAGCTGATACTACCTGTTATGATGGAGAGAAGAACAATGATTAGATTAGATAATTTTATTGGCCAAGTATGTAAACCATACCTGGAATTTGATATGGCTACCAGCTACATACATACAGTACTACACATACATAATGAACAATAAATACACAAAACAAATAAGGGCATTATTCAGAATAAAACACTGCCTCAAACTCCAAGTCACCTCGGCATAATTACAAGTTCAACAGTTTAATGGCACAGGGGAAAAAACTATTTTTGTGCCTAGATGTTTTGGTGTACAGAGTCCTATATCGACTCATCACAATGCAGTGATGCAGCAGCTCCTTGGTCCAAGTAACATGTAGTTCTGCTCACAGCCGTAAGATTATTATATGAAACAGCCACAGCAGCAGCAAGAATGAAGACAGCAAGTGTGAAAGCACATAACTCCTGTGCAAGATGAAAACCTAAAGAAAAATAGTTAAAACATCATGGAAATGCAAATCACTCTTAACTGTGGGTATATCCTTATCATCAAGGCTGAAACTTTGTTACCTTAGAAGGACCATACTAAGATTTCACGTTAACCTTTATTATTTACTGTACCTTTTCACAGAGTCATAGAAATCAGAGTTGGAAGATTCCTTCAAAATCATCTAGTCCAATAGTTCAGTGCAGGCTGTCCATAATACAACTTCCCCAATGGATGACTATCCAACTGCTGCTTAAACACCTACAATGATGGAAAGTTTATATTACCATTTTCCACTGTTCCACGGCCAAATTGCATTCACCTTCTTTGCCACCACATCACACTACTGGCTCATGTTTAGCTTGTCCGATGAAATGTTTAAGGTCTTTTTCATACACACTAATGCTCAGGCAAATGCCCCAGCTTTTGATTTTTCTAGCCCCTAGATTTTGGATTTTTTTTTTGGTGGGGGGGAGAATGTGTACTTTTGATTTTTCCTACCCAGAGGCCACTGATCCTTACTGAAGCGCAGTCTCATATTTCAATTATTTATTTATTCCGTGGGGTCACAGCACGAAAAAGACCACAGATCCAATCTATATCCCACCACTTTGTACACCAGGATGCTATGGGAAATCTTGTCAATATCCTTACTGAAATCCAAAAACATTATGTCAACAGCATCCCCCAGTTTTGATGTATCAGAATTCCATCCTTGCCAATACAATACAGATCACTCAAACTATTTACACCCTGCTAACTGAACAAAGGGATGTGGTGGTGCAGCAGGTTAATCCGCTGTTGCTGGGCTTTCCGACCGGAAGGTTGGGAGTTCAAGACTGCGTGATGGAGTGAGCTCCCGTTGCTTGTCCCAGCTCCTGCCAACCTAGCAGTTCAAAAGCACCTAAAAATGCAAGTAGATAAATAGGGATCACTTCAGTGGGAAGGTAACGGCATTCCGTGCACTACGGCATAGAGTCATGCTGGCCACATGACCACAGAAGCTTGTCCTCTGACAAAACGCCGGCTCTACAGGCTTGGAAACGGAGATGAGCACCGCCCCCTACAGTCAGTCACGACTAGACCATTCGGTCATGGGGAAACCTTTACCTTTAACTGAACAAGGAGGCATTTTTTTCAAATGGTGCTCCTCTTGTATTTAGCAGAAGATTGTTCTTCACCCCAGCACAGTGTGTGTGTTTTTTCCCTAGAGGGTGTGTTCTCTCTCTCTCTCTCTCCCTCTCTCTCTCCCTCTCCCTCTCCCTCTCCCTCTCCCTCTCCCTCTCCCTCTCCCTGTGTTTTAAGATCGTGAACCTTTTTGGGACAGAGAGCCATTTAATTCTTTGATTTTATCTGTAACCTGCTTTGTGAACTTCGTTGAAAAGAGGTATATAAATATTCATAATAATATTTATTTAACGCACTCTGATGCTCTTAGATAGGTACAACCCACTTTGACCCAGAATCTCATTGCTAGCTACTGTACAGCTTGGCAACTTGTATGCATCCATTTAAACTGTGCTCATTGTAACACACCACATAAGATTGCTCTTGATAACTTGTTCTCTCTTAATAGTCATTTAATATCCTCATTGAGGGCTCTGCCCCTCTTAAGCCAGTCTATTAAAGATAACACTGTACAGAGAGAGGATTCTCTTGATTTCCATAATAACTATCCTCACATCTAGGCAGATGGGCACTCTGGCTCCAGGCAGCCTTGCACCATTAACCACTACTTATTTCAGCAGAGTCTTTGTGGAAGAATGATACATCAGACCAACAACTGTGCTCCCATTCTGACAACTCTTCCCTCATTCTGCGGGTGAAAGAGATTTGATCTGCATAACAATATCCCCCAGATGCCTTCTCATTTAGAAACATTTTCTTAATTGTGTTGAGCATGAAAAGCTTTTATTGTCCAAAAATCAAGTGATGAAGGCTAAATGGCTATGCTAATCTGACCCTTCCTTGCAAAAAAAAAAAAGTCTACATGGTATATTGGTGTCCCTACAGGTAAACTGCATGCAAAATACTTTCCCTATTGAAATGCAAAGCCAACAAAAGTAACAGTATGGAAGGAGGGGGAGAGAGAATAATTCATTCGGAAGAGTGCTAAAGAGATCTTGGTTGAATGTCACTGCTTAGACTAACATTTGCTAGTATCTGTAAAAGTGGGGAATTTTGAATGCTTGACTCTCAATTCATTTTACTTGGAATCTCTACATCAGATTCTCAGCACCTACAAACCACAGATCATACTAATTCATAATCTTAAATCTGTGGTTCTCAAACTTTTTAGCACCAGGAAAAATCACTCTAGGGGGACCTAGCTAGTTTTATGAGACTTTTTTAAAGGTGATCTAGAAAGGAATTTTTATTTACAAGTAATATTTGCAAAAAAAAAAGAAAAAAACAGCATCCCATCCCTCAGTCCATTTCTCCTAATGAGGCAGCCCTAATGTATAGTCCCAAGGCTTGAGGGTCTTAGTTATGCGACCCAGCCTTCACCTGCCCCCACTACCTGTCAAGGACAGACTTGGAAAAAAACTCCAGAAAAAAAAGTCTCAAGCAGTTCTCTCCCTATACAATCAGTTCTCTTTATATGCAAATTGGTATATGCTAATTCACTTCCATGCAAGGGACAGTATTGCCACCTGCCTCTCATAACCTGTGACACTGTTCCTCATTATCTGTGAATACTGTGCTGGTGCACTTGGGCTCTGTGCAGCTATGAGCAAGTAGGTGGGCAGGGACAAGAGAGGTTGCAGAAGGAGAAGTGGCCTCCTCACAAACAGGCGCCTGTACCATGCAGGGGGAAGAGGAAGATACACCTGTACCGCATATGGCTGATGGGGAGGGGATTGTGGTAATCACATTCACAATTATATTCTTCTTCTTTTAAGAACATTGTCTTGATTGGGTCAATTTTCTGCATCAAATGAGCACTGGTATTGGCCTGTGGAGAACTGGACACATTTGTGTCCATTCTCAGAATTGCCCCACCCTCTTGGGAGCCATCTTGGGGACTCCAGCTAAACATTCACAACCCTGGCAATGATGAGTGGCTAGTGATGAGAGGTCTCTAGAAGGCCACACAAGGACTGCTCCAGGGCTGGGGCAAGCGACTTGGAGGAGGAGGATAGGTGAAGAAAACTCCCCCCCAACTGCTGAACTTTGAGGCCACATTGTTGTGCCAGCAACTTTCAACAAGTTGAAAGATACCCAGCGCGGAGGAGAAAGCATCAGATGTTGGAGATGTTAATGAGCCCTCACTATCACCCAAGGCCATAGACTTCCAGGAAATACCTTTACCTCCATGACTCTCCCCCACCTCTGGATGCAGCGCACACCCCATTGGCACAGCTGCATCAGGACTGGAAAATTGAATAGAATTGGGCCCTTAATCCCCCCTAAGTGGATCTGATTGCATCTTTTTTTACCAGTTACATAACACTGCAAACACGTAGCAACTCGGTACCTATTCAACAACATTTATGTTCTGACCAACTGTAGGGGGCGGCGCTCATCTCCGTTTCTAAGCCTGTAAAGCTGGCGTTTGTCCAAGGACAAGCTTCCGTGGTCATGTGGCCGGCATGACTATACGCCGTAGCGCACGGAACGCCATTACCTTCCCACTGAAGTGGTCCCTATTTATCTACTTGCATTTAGGTGCTTTCGAACTGCTAGCTTGGCAGGAGCTGGGACAAGCAACAAGAGCTCACTCTGTTGCGCAGTCTCAAACTCCCAACCTTCCAATCAGAAAGCCCAGCAGCACCTATTTAACCCTCAGCGCCACCACGTCCCTTATTTCTCTATGGTAGCACCTTTCAAATGCAGTGGCATAGATAAGGCATCTGCTACCTGGGACAAAGAAGATGTTTGTAGCCCACCCCTTCATGAGATCAAATTTAACTTATTAAGTAAATCAATAAAATGTTTTCTGCTTAATTGGCTATAACTTTTGATAAAATACAAATATTCCAATGCTGTTTGCATTCAGCATTAAATTACCTTTCTATTGATACATACCAAGATTTGCACAATTTTGGCCACTAGTGTCAAGCTCAGCTTGTTGCACCCCTAAAGTTTGTTGCCCAATGCAGTTGCTACCCCCTATATCCCCTTGGCTATGCCACTGTTCATATGGAATGCCTTACCATTAACTCCCTCTCTGTTCACTTTCCAATAATAGCTGAAAACGGATTCATTTTTCATAGCTTCTGCAGATTAGTACGTGTGTGCGCTAAACTTTCTTGTTTTGTTACTACTGCCTGATGCTATGCATTTATTGTGTCCTGCTTAACAAGTTATTTTGTTCTTTTGCTTATGTGTTATTGTATTACTTTTTTTATTTTGTTGTAAGCTGCCTTGGGCACCTTCCAATGAGGAAAGGAACAAGATATAGACATTTTTAAATAAATTTTTCAATACACTTTCCCTACCACTGCCTGTTTTGGATGGCACATGTTTACCAAGCCTCTTGTGAGCACAGAAATGCAAAGAAATAAAAATCAGTTACGATAAATCATATTTCAAAATAGGGACAACTATGAACTCTCTGCAAACAAAGTACGGATGCTTAATACATGACATGCTTCACCAAAACAGCTAAGATAATAAAAGCCGCCTTTGAAAAGATGATGTTGTTTTAATTATACCCTCATTTCAAATTCAAAAAAAACTGAACTATGAAAGGTCATGTTTTAATTCTGTCCCAACTTGCATGATTCATGTGACATTCTGAGTAAAGTGTTGCATGGGTTCACGGGCTAGGTGACATTTCTCAAAACCTCTAGAGTTGGGAACTCCAAAAGGGAATACATTGACCCCTATATTCAGATATGAGGGGGATTTTCCCAGAAAGGAAAAAGTCCATGCAGAAACATCTCAAAATAAGAAAACAGTATCCACATCAGCATTGTTGTGAGGCATAGAGTTAGTAACCTCCTCCCTGCCATGGCTCTGATCCGCAGAAGGCTCAATCCAGCTACTGTTTAAAACAAGCAATTCACATCAAATAAATGCACAATATAATCTGAGGTTTGGCCCTCCTGCACCCAATCTTTTCCTGTACCTGTGCATTACCAGTGCACCGCAGGAGGAGGAGACTGGTAGCATGTTCAGTTCAGTTTTATTACAGTCAAAGACCAGATATACAAGTAAATTATCCAAAGATAAGCATGTAATTAAAATTGGTATATAAATTTATAAATGTGTAAACAAATAATAAATACAATCCTAAATTCAATGGGTTATTATTCTTTCCCTTGGGCCAGCAACGCTACACTGGTAGCATTGTTTAAACTGGTTCTCAGGAAAGCTTCTCTGCTTACAAAGGTGGTGGGCTACTTCAGAGTACCGGGTGCAAGGGAGTGGCAACAGGACGCAGGCATCTTGTTGTCTCATGCCTCCCTGGGGCACCTGGTGGGCCGCTGTGAGATACAGGAAGCTGGACTAGATGGGCCTTTGGCCTGATCCAGCAGGGCTCTTCTTATGTTCTTATGCTGTTACTCACAGCCCAATCCTATGCTGCTCTCCTGCCCCATGATACAGCACTATCGGCTATCACTGTATTCTGTGGGGCAAGAGAAGCATCTGGAAGTCTCCTTGGGGTAACGGACCACTGCAGTGGCGATCCTATCTTTACTGTGGGAGGTAAATGCCCCCAGCATTGCACTAGTGGAGTGGGGGAATTGCCTTTCACAGAGACGAGCAGCGGGAGAGGAGTTCGGCCCTCCCGCCCATAGCTGTGTCTGAATGGCTCCAAAATGGAGCATTGTGTGGGGCATGGCGGAGAGGCAGTGCTAGGGGTGGCGATCTGTGGATCGGGCTGTGGAGCAGAGAATCAGCTAGGTCCGCAACTGGAACACTGGTTCCCTTACCCTGTGTTACGTCCCTATGGGTCTAGTCTGATCTGCACCAGTGAAATAGCTGGTGCAGATTCAAGTAGCCCATGTAGGGCTTTTAGGTGCAGGGGTGGGGGGGGGGGTGGAGAGCATATAATGCAGAGGCAGCATCTGCCACTGTCCCTGCCCCCTTCCCAGGCCTGAACTGCCCCCTGGGCTGCCCTCCCCCACTCAGGAATGCCTTCCAGCCACTTGGCGAGGTACGTACGGCCACAGGTTCCTCCTAGGCTACTGACTAGCACAGAGGCCCAGAGTTACCAGCACTGGCCTTCCCGTTAGCACCTCTCCCCTCCCAGCTGCTGCTAAGTGGCTTATGGCACATTCCCAACAGCTGTTGCCGGGGCAGTGTCCAGGATCAGGCCCCAAGTCCTAATACGGAAACCCAGGATTCTCACGAATACAGTTTTCTACTGTAATCATCCTTTTCATTTTCAATTTAAAATATTTATATAAAGCATTTATTTCCTGATCTGTTCTGGATCGTTATCAACTTTCCTCCTCAGTGCATAGAATACCTAACAAAATTAATTTCCAAAGCCAACAGAGAGGGGTTTAATACAGCTAATGAAAATATGCAGATACGGGACAAAGGAACAACACTGGAGCCCATTATTTTGGCCAAAGAAAGGAGGACTGAAACCAGGACGTTCAAGCCTAATGTGCAAGCAGGCTTGAACTGAAACTGTTTATTCTGGATTTTCTAACTTATCTCTAAACAAGGTAAGTTCATCTAAGTTCATGGTTCTGTTCCTTGTGTTTTTTTGGCAAACTCTGTGGTGTGCAATTGAATGCATGTGGTAATTTATATCCAGAGCATGTTGAACTCTATTCCTCATCATTTAGCTATGTTAATTCCCCTGAAATATCCAGGCATACGGAGTGCAGCTGATTTCCTTATCTTGTGTTTAAGTTGGCATCAGTTAAGACAACACAGAAGCCTATGCAAACGTGCCTTCTTACATCTCCTTCCTCTACAGTTTCCTCTATTCAACATATGGGCTGGAAATGAAAGGAATGAACTACAGTATCCATTCCCTACCAGTCTCCTTATGCTCAGGACACAGGCATCCCGGTTCATTGAAGGGTGTGCCCAGGAGGCAGCTACGTGCACTTTGTCAGTGCTTGTGCAATGAAGTAGCAGGGAAGGAAAATGAGCCAAGGTGGGTGCTTTAAAAACCACAGGTGTCTGTGCTGATCACATGAATCTAATCCTGCCCAAAAAACCATGCAGCAATTTTGCAACCAACAGCTCTAGTGCTTGAATCACAAGGAGGCCAGAGATGATCTGGCTCCTTTTTGTTTTGTGCTGGGTACCCTAGCTACTATTTTTAGATTCCTCCGAGGAGAGGCCACAATTTAGCTAAAGTTGGGAGGAGTCAAGTCATGGGGCTTATGGATTTCATTAAGGACCCCACCCCTTCCTCCACAATTCAATCATTGTTGGTAAACAGGTACTAGCATGGCAAACATAGGGTAGAGTTTGAGACAAATATGGATTATACATTGTGCCCTGAATTCACATTTAAGAAATATTCAAAGGTTGTGAACTCCAACAGGCACCTGCTTGAGTCTTATAACCTGCCTTTAACTATGGGAGGTGGTGAAATTAAATAGGGCAGAAACCCAACCTTCTGAAGACTAGAAGCCTAGTCTTCGGCAATTCTCTTGTGCCAGCCCAGGAGTGTCGCAAACGTGCTGCAAAGCATGTTTGTGTCTCCTTAGGATTCAGCTGAGCCTGTGCATGGATGACCCAGGCCTTGTGCCACCCAGACCAGGTAAGGTTGTCCAGATAAACTTAGCCTGTGGGTGGGAGCTGGGGAGGATGGGGGAGGGCATAACAGAGGCTGATTAGGGTAGAGAGAAGGCAGGGGAAGGAGTACTGGACCAAGGAAGGGGGTGGAGCCAGCCTGGGAGATCTCGACCATACCCTAGCACCCAGCCTGGTCGGCCTTATATGGGGCATTCGGATGGGGCATCAGCGATTTCACTGGTGCAGATCCAAGTAGCCCTATTGGGATGGCTGTCGTGCGATACGGGGCAAGGGGAATTAATTGGGCTGCTAGTCAATTTCACATCTAAGGGAAATGTTTAAAAAGAAAATATCTTCTTGAATACAGAACATTGTTGAGTGAAAGAAGTAGCTCGGCAGATTCCTCCTTTTTTAATGAGCTATGAGTGTTTTTAAGTATGGATAAAACTCATCCTTCTATGTGCTTAAAATTTTAAGAACTTTAAAACCAAAATTGTCTTGGCACAAGGGAATCAGGAAATTGTGCTACTCGTCATAGATAATCTGCAACAGACATCTAGTACAATTGCAAGAAAATCCATAAATATGTATTGCTTCAGTACTGGTCATGCTGCTGAAAGGTTCCCCCCACCCACCCAGTACTGCTAGGAGTGTTACACAGAGCTACAAAACTGATTTGACCAGGGAAGAGAGCAAAAGAGCCAGAGCAAAATGATTTACAGGCAATATTGTGCCTCTCTCCTTGAAAAGTCTTCATTTGTAGGCAGCCTCACAGTATTTTTTGCAACAGAGACTGAAGATTATCCCAATTGCCTAAAACTACATTCTTCTAATATAAGCCATAGACATAGTAACAGCAAAACCCTATGCACGTCTACTCAAACGTTCCATAGCATTCAATAGGGCTTATTCCCAGGAACATGCATATAGGATTGCACAGAGATCTTCAACCTTTTTCATCTCATGGAACATTGGCAAGGTGCTAAAATTGTCAAGACACACCATCAGCTTTTTGACAATTCACAAGGCATACTGTGTTGCCGGTGGGGAGCTCACCCCCCAATGGCCCTACTAATAAATGACTCCAAACTCCCCACAGCTCACCTATAGACCATGTAAGAATACATTGAACTTAATGCAGCTATAGACGTCAGCATTTAGCCACATGCAATACTTAACAGCCCCACATTCCTCTAAACATCAAGAGTTGCATCCAGCCAATTCAGGGCGCAGTCCTAACCAACTTTCCAGCACTGACATAGCTGTGCCAATGGTGCATGTTCTGCATTCTAAAGTAGAGCAGTAGTCAAAGATGCGTCCTCAAGGTAAGGGAATGCTTGTTCACTTACCTCAGAACTGCATTGCCCTTACCTGGTGCTGGAAAGTCGGTTAGGATTGTGCCCTCAGTTACGTTCAAATGAGCATTGGGATAGGGATTTAAATCTGCATTAGCTGCGCATAGAAATGTGTACATTTCTATGTGTACTCTTGCTGTGTACTCTTGCTGGACCAGGGCCATCATCAACTACAATTATTAGCTGAAAAATACAGGTCTATGGCTATATTTCAAGTGCTTCAAGTGCTGTTTAACTTCAAGTGCTTGTCTACTGTACTACGCAGGCATTCTGTTTTCACATACCCTGAACTCTCCTGCTCAAATCTGGCAAATCTGGTTTTAAAGTTCTTCAAGGAAACAAAGAGGAATAGAACTGTTGGCTGGATTTTGAACCCTAAATTCAATTTGGCACAGCCCCTCCTTGCTTCCTTGGGAAATGATAACATCCCCGCAGACTCACAGTTCACAAGGACCTTTTCCATAAATTACATGACCCACCCATCCCAGAAGCTTAGTGCAAACAAAAAAAAAGGTTTAAACACTTTTTTTTATAGAGAGGTATTTCAATTACGTTTCAAGGGTCAGAGAGATACTGCTATCCAAAAGCATGGTGCTTATCAGAGGCTTAGGCAAAATGACACGTACAGTGACCCAAACAGAAGGGAAGGGAAATTGCCAGTCCAGGGGCAGCTTGAGCAGGATGTGGGGCTGGGAACAGTACTAATCATTGTGCCTTTCTCACCCCACCCACTTGCTTTGCCACCCTTTTGCAATGAAAATGATAAAATGCTAAGCGTGCATCATCGTTATGCAAATAAGGCAAGCATTTTATCCTTTCTTCAACATTACAATAATAAAAAGGCTCATTTCAAGTCACACAGTTTTCCCCCTCTCTGCTATCTATGTAATTTTTAAATGCACAGACAATATCAATACCACACAAACAGCCCAATCCTTTCCCCCACTATGCTACAGTGCACAGCTGCACCAAAAAAAGCTGTGCACAACATGATGTGGCGGTGATGGTGGAAATTGTACAGCCAGCCAGCCACCAGACTTTTTAAAAAAGTAAAAAGAAAAGTACTTACCCCAGTAAGCTGCCCATCTCCTATGATCACCTCAGACCTACACCAGCCATTTTGCTGGTATGAGTCCGAGGAGAGCCAGGGTAGCTTCCAAGACAGGGCTTCAAGGACAGGATCATAGCCTCAATAGGAGTTCCAAGCCCATACTTAGCCCTCCCTCCCACTGAAATAAGTGGGTCTTAAAATTAGTGAATTAGTGAAATGACTACTTTATTGTTTTGCCTTCCTATTTGAGGTGAGCCAACAAGTACATAGGTAAGGTAAAGGTTTCCCCATGACCAAATGATCTAGTCGTGACTGACTGTAGGGGGCGGTGCTCATCTCCGTTTCTAAGGCGAAGAGCCTGTGGTTGTCTGAGGACAAGCTTCCGTGGTCATGTGGCCAGCATGACTATATGCCATAGCGCACGGAACGCCGTTACCTTCCCACCGAAGTGGTCCCTATTTATTTACTTTCATTTTTACCTGCTTTTGAACTGCTAGGTTGGCAGGAGCTGGGACAAGCAGGGGGAGCTCACTCTGTCATGCAGTCTTGAACTGCCAAGCTTGCGGTCAACAACCTTCCAGTCAACAAGCTCAGCAGTTTAACTTGCAGTGCCACCACGTCCCACTAACAAGCACATAATTTAGGGCCAAATCCTGTCCAATTTTCCAGCCCTGATATAACCATCCCAATGAAGTATGTGCTGCATTCGGTGGTGATGGGGAAATCATGGAGTCCTCAGCAAGATAAAAGGATATTTGTTCACTTACTTTGGAGTTGCATTGCAGCTGCATCGATGTTGGAAAGTTGGATAGGATTGGACCCTTAGTCATTCCATTTCAAAAACCAGAGTAAAATCCTTATTACAGGATTAATTTCCAGCCTACTAACAGTTACATACCCCTGGGCACCATTGTGAACAATAAGTTACTGAATTCTGACAGGGCACAGAATGTCCATCAGTTTTCCTGTCTCACAACTACTGTGTTCTGGATGCCACCTAAATGAAAGAAGTTACTCAGGAATGATAGTCTGGGCCATGATACATCCAAATTAGGGACATCACTATTTATCCACCTCTCAACCCAGCTGCTGAATGATCTTTCCTAAATTCATAGGTAAACTCTTCAGAGAACAAACAAGAAGCCACACAAAATGGATATTCTGGCATTAAAAATTTAAACAAAGCTGAAAGATCTAAAGCAATCACCCTCTCCCAAATTAATCTTCTTGAAATGAATAAATTGACTCAAGGTCTATGATGTTGCTATGGAAGACATTTCTATTAGAAGAATGCAAATCACACACAAAAGTCATTTTGATTTATTCCATTAGCTTTGGCAACCAAAGTATTTCAGGCAGATGTTCACCACAGCAGTTTTCCAACAGCTCATAGGATGAGGTCAGATTATTGCAAAATGTGTGGAAGTTTGTTACTAGCTGGAATAAACAGCTTTCTCCTACATGCACATATTATGCACTAATGAATGAAGTCTTTCTGAGTCCTGACAAGTAATAAACCAAACAGTAGTTTCTATCTTCTGTCTAATCTCAGTGACCTTTATGAGCATCTGCTTTGGTTACACAGACACAGTGGAAGACCATAAAGCAGGTCAAATGGCTCCATGGGAAGACTCTCCTACCGAAATCAAACTCTGCAGTGCAATCCTATTTTCGGCTACTCAGGATTAAGTCCCATTATATTGAGCGAGGCTTACGCCTAGTAGCCAAGTTTGCATAGGACGCAACCCTGGTCTTCAAAAACAAGTCTCTCAATAAAAAGGTGAGATTCCTATTTTGCTTGATTTCATGTAATCGCGATTGTTGGGGAATTAAGCATCTCAGGACTCAGTGACCCAAAGTCAAAATAAAGATAAATGGTACCTAAAGCTTCCTTCAGATGTTAGAAGTCCTCAAAATGTAAAAGCCAAGACCTTCTATCATGGCTATCACCGTTAACCATTGCCCACCAAAAGCTACATTCAGTTTGGATGATGGTAAAATCAGCTCTGGACCCAAGTATCTACCCCTGTGGATGCCACATGTGTCCCAGTGGCATAACATGCATTCCAACTATCTTGCTGTCGGAGACAGTGCCCAGGTTCTCACAACGATGGACAAGGGATGCCCACTGCCACAGGTAAGGCCACATAGGGAGGTTAGAGGGAGGCATGAAGGGGTGGGAGGAGATGGGCGGATCAGGACCAGGAAGGGGTTGGGTTTGGTGGTGGCATCAACCAAATCCTAACCTCGTTCCTGGGTCTCATCTGCCTTTATGGGTCAACATGGACTTTCACAAGCCATGTTACTGGCGCAGGTCCAAGTTGAACCACTGCGATAGTATGGGCTTGCCCCAGGGGAAGCGCACCTATGTTCATGAGGCCAAAACTCCCTTGTGGAATTCGGCAGATGCCACATTGCTGCCACTGTACAGTGAATAGTTAGTTAGGATTGGGATGGCGATGTGTTTAGGATTACAAACTAAGGAAAAGGAATGTGCCACAATTTCTTTCTGCTCTCAAAGCATTTAGAGATGCCTCAGGTTTTTTTCCCCTACAAACACAAAATATCCATTACCAGTAATGCATAGCACAACACAGCATTTAAGCACCTAGTAGACACAGAAGGTCAGATCCAGACGCAATAGATTAAATTGTCCAATAAAAAGAAGTTTTTTTCCAAAAAAAAAAAAAAGAAATCGGATCATTTGGAATTCAAAACATCCAACAAGAGGAAATCTTCCTTTAAAAAACTCTCCGTCCATGGAATTGAGAATAATGCTTGCTGTGCAGTGCAATCTTATATTTGCCTCCTCAGACTTAACAACGTAATTTCTGGACGGCACCCAGAGCATTTCTGGATAACGCTAAACCTACAGGATACTTCCAGCAGATAAGAATGCAGGAGTGCTACTTTGCTTGCTTTTAAGCATTTCTACCCCAGCTTTCTTCCCATAACTGGTCTCAGCCCCACATGTTACCACTGACTGGCTGATGGCTCTCTGGGCAAGCTCATTGTCTGAGCCATGGCTTTGGCAGGAAGCACATGAAAAGGGGAGGCATATGGCCCACCTCCAGAGTCACATTCACATACACACAGGGCAAAGAAACTGCACCCAGGCACAATGCAGGTTGCCAGCAGCTGCTTTTCAGCTATACCATGCCACAAACTAGCCAGGGTTTAAGGCAGCTGAAAGAGGAGAGGCCAGGGCAGCTCCAGTGACTCAGATTTTACCCTTCCTCCTGAAGCCTTTCTCCCCTTCTCCCCTTCTATAGGAGCCAGAAGCCCTGGAGGCTGTGGGGTGACAGGAGCCAGCAAACTACAGCCTTCCCCATCTTCCAGCCCAACCAACCACAGAGCCTGCTGCTTGCACACTCATTCACTTTGAGACAACAAAGCTGGGCAAGGCACAATACATTTAATCCATATATAACCGGCTTCATAATACCTCCTGACAGTCTTTTCTTGAAAGTTCAATCAATCAATCAATCAATCAATCAACAAGTTTCACAAAGTTCACAAAGCGGTTTACAGGCAAATAGTAATAATAAAGTTAAATGGCTCCCTGTCCCAAAAGGGCTCACAATCTAAAAAAAGGCAGACCGCCAGCAACAGCCACTAGAAAGACTGCGCAGGGGTGAAGAGGGACAGTTACTCTCCCCCTGCTAAATATAAGAGGAATACCACTGGAAAAAGTGCCTCTTGTCTAGTTAGCAGGGGTTAACTAACTTATTGTACTAACTTATTTGATAAACGGGCATCAGCTAGCTGACACCATTTTCTATGGCTGTTGCGTAGTTTCACAAGATAACCGTGTGCACACAAACACACACAACCTTCGCTGTACATAGCCTGCAAAATGATACAAGAGTAAAAAAAAAAATCAGATAAAATACAAGAATGCATCTCTGTCCACAACAATATATTTTGCTTAGATCAAAATCCAGAAGAAACATTGGGCCAAAATATATAGATAGAACAAATATAGGTGGGTGAAAATCCCCTCATTCGCCCACTTCCAGAGCCATTACACTGTTTTATTGTATTACAAGTTCCTTGTACAGCCTATGAATCAACAATTTGAAGCAAAGTGGGGGAAGTGCTTTAATGATAACCTTGTGCCTTTGACACAACACTGGTTTTCCTGGTCACTGCAATGGGGCAGAGACCTCTCCTATATCTTTGGAGACTAGATTGCTTAACCGATGGTATTGTTCTGTAATGACAAGATGAAAGATTTATCTCAGGAAGAAGGACCAAACCCAAACTAACCCGGGGGGTTAGAGCCTGGGAACCAGGTTCTGAAGTTAAATATAACTTCAGCCGTATAATATAGATAGCCACTAAATAGACAAATTTAGGACATGCAATACATTGAGAAAGCCCTTGAAGAAGGGTTAGATGGTTGAAAATTATAGGCACTCTTGTCTTGAAAGACAACTTTGAGACAATCAAGCCCTCAAAAGTCCATGCTTTAAAACAATGTTATTCAAACTATGGGTCGGGACCCACTAGGTGGGTCATGACCTGATGTCAGGTAGGTCGCTGAAATCTGGGAGCAGCCATCTTGGAAACTGCAGACCTTACTCTTGCTATATTCGTTTTGTGAGTGTTAACAGTTTGAATTTTCAAGTGACTTTTTTTTAAAAAAAATTGTTTTTAGTTCAGTGCTTTTGCATATTTTGCCCTAATCTTGCTTTCTGTCAGGGATGTTTCATGGTTATACAAATGCTGCAGTGCAAGAATGCCAATTTACATTTCAGGAGTGTCATTTTATTATGTTAAAACGACAGCACTTACTGCTTGATTATGTCACTTCCTGCTACAACATCACTTCCAGGTTAATGACATCACTTCCAGTGGGTCCCGACATGAGTGCCATTCTAAAAAGTGGGTCCCGGTCTAAAAAGTTTGAATACCACTGCTTTAAGAAAAAGTATTTAAGGTAGTGGTTCCCAAACTTTGGGTCACGACCTGATTTTTGGTAAGCATGTGTAAATATTTGGAAATAAATGTTTGAAGGTCTTTTTCTGGTTATTATTGCAAATGAAATAATTTTTCTAGGTTTTTTTTAAAGTCTGATAAATCTATGTGGGTCCGACAGAGTGTTTTTTTAAGAAGTGGGTCCTGGCACCAAAAAAGTTTGGGTACCATTGCTTTAAAGCAGCAGTCTTTAAACTGGAGACCGCTGTGCAATAACAAAAACCTCCCCATCCAGAGCAGCAGAACAGTGTTCTGCATGCACTGTTCTGCTGCACTGTGGCTATAGTCTTTGCCCAATCTGGGCATAGAGATGCTCTGAGCAGTTGTATTTACGGTACAATGTCCCAGCAGGCTTTGCACCAGGACATCAACATAGACATGACTGCCCAGAATGCCCCTATGCCCAGATCAGGCGAAGACTGAAGTCATGGCAGCAGAATGGTACATACTGCTCATGAGAGGAGGAATTTGGGCAAACACCCTGCTTTAAAGTGCTACAAGACTCTTGTCCTTGCCTCAACAAATTATCACAATTACCTCTTGTTAAGATCCTGACCCACTCCTGAGTTCAGCAATCTTATGTTTCTTTGCTTTTGGGCTAATCCCCAAACCAAAAGGAGAATAAAACAGCTGGAGGGGATAAGGAGTGTTCAGTTCCTTCATACAAAGCCCACAGGACTACTGTGATTCAATACAACAGGACAGTTTAGTCTAAACTTTAAAAACCAAATTTCCAATTACAGAAAAAGCAATTGTAATTATTCAGGTCAAGAAGCATACATTCATTAACAATAAAAAAGAAGCAGAGCACACACAACTAGTTCCCAAGCTTACTCACTCTTTCAGCTAACAAACAGGATCCTTCTCTCTTTGTTCCAAGAACTCTTATAACTCCAGGCCTTAACCAGATCAGCCGGCTAGCATTCCCCTCTTTGTAGTCATAGTACCTTCTTTCAGCTGGTACAAGGAGAAAGTCAAGGTAAGGCCTTAAAGGGGCAAGTACTTTACACCTCTCTAGAAGTAAACATGGGAAGGCAGCCATATTTGTTCTCCACAGGTTCACAACTACAGCAAGAGGATGGGTGGGGGTCTACTTTTCCCAACAAAATCTGTGCATGGGGCTGAATTCCTATTTCCCATGCTGTGCTTTGTTTGTTTGTTTGTTTGTTTGAAGAATTTATACCCTACCTTTCCCATGCCAAAGCAAATACCCAAGGCAGCTTACACAAGCAGGCGAGTCAAAACCACCAATTTTTCAATGGGGTTTTTACAAATATACAGTATTCTTGTGATCTGCCAATCCTCAGTCCCAGATGTCACCTTCCCAGTGTGATTCTCTCCTTTAGCTGCCTGCCATCAAGTCTCAGCAGACAATAGCAAGTCAAGCCTGGACAGGTCCTCAAGGTCGTATTCCATTCTTGGCCAGCCGGCCTTCTCACACACTCCCCCACAACTCTCACTTGTGGTGAGTAATCAGCTCCACAGCGACTCTGTTCTGCCACCACAGGTACTGAAGCTTGTCACAACCTGGCCTAAGTCTCCCATTCAAAAACAACCCACAGAATCTCCTGCTTAGCTTCTGGCAGTGCCAGCAGCTCAACCATCAGTCCACCCGTCCTGCTTTAGATGGCAATGGGGCAGGCACAGGAATAAACTAGCCATGTAATAGCTAGCATGGCCCTAACATTTTAAAGAAAATAATTTCCAACCATAACTAATTATTAGTACATGATATTATTCATAATCCCTGTTTGCTTCTTGTTGACTTGGAGCAGGCCTAGAGTACTGGCAGCTCTTACAAATAATGCTTTGATAGATATATTCTGAACAGTTCCATGTGTAAGAACATGGGTGATCTGATTCGGGAGTAAAAACAAATGACCTAATTTTGACTTGAAGCAAACAACCACATCTCATATGTCTTTTTAATGTAACACAACACATTTACATGAGTCAAGCTGAGGAACACTTAACTCTGTAAAACCCTCACTTCTCAGCCAGCCTGAGCAATTTGCTCACCTCTGTTGGACTCTTCCAGCCTGGTCCTAACTTCATCTCCTACCTGTGGCCCTTAGCCTGACTCTTTCCTAACTCCATCTGTTCCTCCTGCAGCTGCATCAGGCATTCCACTACTTACCTCTCTGTATCTGAACTAACACACTTTTCCAGCAACACAAGCGGAGACTCTACACATGGACTTCACCAGATGGTCTACACCAAAATCAGATTGATTACATTCTGTGCAGCCAAAGGTAGAGAAGTTCTATACAGGCAGTAAAAACAAGACCTGGAGCTGACTGTGGCTCAGATCATGAGCTTCTTATTGCAAAATTCAGGCTTAAACTGAAAAAAGTAGGGAAAAACCACTAGGCCCTTCAAGTATGACCTAAATCATATCCCACATGAATATACAGTGGAGGTGACAAATAGATTTAGGAGCTTAGATTTGGTAGACAGGAGGCAGCAACTAGAACCATCCCAAAAAGAAAGAAATGCAAGAAGGCAAAGTGGCTGTCTGACACTGCTTTACAAATAGCTGAGGAAAGAAGGGAAGCAAAAAGCAAGTAAAGGGAGAAAGGGAAAGATATACCCAACTGAATGCAGATTTCCAGAGAACAGCAAGGAGAGATAGGAAGGCCTTCCTAAATGAGCAATGCAAAGAAATAGAGGAAAACAATAGAATGGGAAAGACTAGAGATCTTTTCAAGAAAATTGGAGATGTCAAAGGACAATTTCATGCTAAGGTAGGCACAATAAAGGACAAGAACAGCAAGGACCTAACAGAAGCAGATGAGATTAAGGTGGCGAGAATACACAGAGGAACTATATAAGGCTAATCTAAATGTTCTTGATAACCACAATGGTGAGGTCACTGAGCTCGAACCTGACATCCTGGAGTGTGAAGTCAAGTGGGCTTTAGAAAGCACCACTAACAACAAAGCTAGTGGAGGAGACAGCATTCCGGCTGAGTTACTCAAAATCTTAACAGATGATGCTGTCCAATGCTGCACTCCATATGCCAGCAATTTTGGAAAAACCAGCAGTGGCCACAAGACTGGAAAAGATCAGTTTATATTCCAATCCCAAAGAAGGGCAATGCCAAAGATTGTTCAAACTACCGCACCATTGCACTCATTTCACATGCTAGCAAGGTGATGCTCAAAATCCTACAAGCTAGGCTTCAGCAATGTGTGAATCGAGAACTACCAGATGTACAAGCTGGTTTCCGAAGAGGCAGAGGAACTAGAGATCAAATTGCCAACATTTGCTGCATCATGGAGAAAGCAAGAGAGTTCCAGAAAAACATCTACTTCTGCTTCATTGACTACACTAAAGCCTTTGATTGTGTGGATCACAACAAACTGTGGCAAGTTCTTGAAGAGATGGGAGTACCAGACCATTTGATCTGTCTTCTGAGAAACTTGTATGCGGGTCAGGAAGCAACAGTTAGAACTGGACATGGAACAACTGATTGGTTTAAAATTGGGAAAGGAGTATGACAAGGCTGTATACTGTCACCCTGCTTATTTAACTTATATGCAGAGTACATCATGAGGAAGGCAGGGCTGGATGAGTCACAAGCTGGAATTAAGATTGCTGGGATAAATATCAACAACCTCAGATATGCAGATGATACCACTCTAATGGCAGAAAGTGAGGAAGACCTCAAGAACCTTCTGATGAGGGTGAAAGAGGAAAGTGCCAAAATTGGCTTGCAGATCAACATTAAAAAAACTAAGATCATGGCCACCACTCCCATCACTGGCGAATAGAAGGGGAAGAAATGGAAGCAGTGACAGACTTTATTTTCCTGGGATCCAAGATCACTGCAGATGGTGACTGCAGTCATGAAATTAAATGATGTTTACTTCTTGGGAGGAATAGAAAGCTATGGCAAACCTAGACAACTTAATCAAAAGCCGAGACATCACCCTGCCAACAAAGGTTCGCATAGTCAAAGCGATGGTTTTCCCAGTAGCAATGTATGGCTGTGAGAGCTGGACCATAAGAAAGGCAGAGCGCCGAAGAATAGATGCTTTTGAATTATGGTGTTGGAGAAGACTCTTGAGAGTCCCCTGGACTGCAAGGAGATCTAATCGGTCAATCCTACAGGAAGTCAAACCTGATTGCTCCCTGGAAGGACAAATCCTGAAGCTGAAGCTCAAATACTTTGGCCACCTCATGAGAAGAGAGGACTCTTTAGAAAAGACCCTCATGCTGGGAAAGATTGAAGGCCAAAGGAAAAGGGGGCGGCAGAGGATGAGATGGTTAGATAGTGTCACCGAAGTGATGAACATGAAATTGGGTGAACTCTGGAAGCTAGTGGAGGACAGGGAGGCCTGGCGTGCTGTGGTCCATGAGGTCATGAAGAGTCGGACAGGACTTAGCAACTGAACAACAACAACCTGAACTAAACCTCATTAGCCAAGGCATGGTAGCTCTGGTAGCATCATGCACTCATCTAGGAGTTGGCCTTAGAAACTGTCAATCAAAAGGGACGACCTGCTTTCTTCAATTAACTTTGCCAGGGGAGGTGCAAAGAAGTCTCTTGCAGCTGAACTGAATGCTGGGTATTGGAAAGGTAATTACTTTCACTGTATGGTGCCCTTGTTTTCTTGCCCTTGTACCTTGTTCCTTGAATGTATCAATATAGCTAGGGATACCAGTTATAAGCAGGGACAAAGTGCCAATACCTTTCACTATTGTATAAAAGAGGGACTTTTGGCAGGTGCAGCTCAACATGGAAGGCTTTAAAAAGCTGCACCTGCCAAAAGTCCCTCTGCTATACAATAGTTAAAGGTATAGGCACTCTGTTCCCATTTGTGTCTGATAATCCTAAATATAGCAAAGGCTGCAATCCTAAACACACTTACCTGGAAATAAATCCCATTGAACTCAATGGGGTTTCTTCTGAGTAATCATGCCAAGGACTGCACAGTAAGGCTGCAATTCAATCCATATTTACTTTGGAGAAAGTCCCATTGAACTCAGTGGGAGTTACTTCTAAGTAAACATGCATAGGACTGGTCAACACAACTGCTTCTGACCCTACCAGGATAACCTAGTGAACCAGGAAACGGTGGCAGTAAAACTATAGGGCAGCTAATCAGTGGGGGGGGCATTGGAATAATGGCATAGGGGGACATGCTTAATACCCCCCATGCTGGTGGCCTAATCCTGATCATCCCGACAGCTACTTAAAAATGAAAAGAGGAAAAGAGAAATTCTGTGGGGAGCTTTTTTTATTGCTAAATACACATAGCCTTGGCCATGAATACTGGCACTTAAGAGAAAGAGACAATGATTTTAAGAGACAGAAATGGTAACAAGGAAGAATTCCTAAGTGATGTTCCGGGACACTGGGGACCCTCTTACAAAAGTTATAAGCCAGTGCTACTATACAAATAAAATTGTAGCTCTCTCTAGAATGGATCCGCAATGGCTTCTGTGGATTTTTTTAAGCTCTTTCTCACTCTGTAAACGGTTGTTGTACAAACCCAAATTAATGCACCTGCCTTTTAAATTGTTCTCAATATAAACAAAGCAGGCCATAAACGGTCAAATGATTTTCAGCATAAGGATTCCATCTGCAGTTTGCCAACATACCAGAGAAACTTTACTAGCTATATTCCTTTTTAATGGGTCTGATCTAATGGCGCATTTGTTTATATTAGACATGAGATAATATCAGATTTATCTTTTTTATTTTTCCATCAAGGAACCATAAATGTGAATTTAAAACTTGTAATACCCACCTCATGAGGAGAGAGGACTCTTTAGAAAAGACCCTCATGCTGGGAAAGATCGAAGGAAAAAGGAGAAGGGGGCGGCAGAGGATGAGATGGTTAGATAGTGTCACTGACGCAATGAGCTTGAAATTGGGTGAACTCAGGAAGCTAGTGGAGGACAGGGAGGCCTGGCGTGCTGTGGTCCATGGGGTCGCGAAGAGTCGGACACGACTTAGCGACTGAACAACAACAACCAGTTATTTTGTATGCTTGTACTCTGCGAGAGCTGGACCATAAGAAAGGCAGAGCGCCAAAGAATAGATGCTTTTGAATTATGGTGTTGGAGAAGACTCTTGAGAGTCCCCTGGACTGCAAAGAGATCCAATCGGTCAATTCTCCAGGAAGTCAAGCCTGATTGCTCCCTGGAAGGACAAATCCTGAAGCTGAAGCTCCAATACTTTGGCCACCTGATGAGAAGAGAGGACTCTTTAGAAAAGACCCTCATGCTGGGAAAGATTGAAGGCAAAAGGAGAAGGGGGCGGCAGAGGATGAGATGGTTAGAGAGTGTCACCGAAGCAATGAACATGAAATTGGGCGAACTCCGGAAGCTAGTGGAGGACAGGGAGGCCTGGCGTGCTGTGGTCCATGGGGTCGCGAAGAGTCCAACACGACTTAGCGACTGAACAGCAGCAATAGCCTATCCAGAGGAAATTTTGAATAAATGGCACACCCTTTCATGGCCAAAGAATAGTGCATAAATTATTCTGACATGGTGCCATTAAGGCAAAGGAGAGGAAAGACCATCAAATTCCAAACATTTCTCTGTTTGATTATAAATTCTTTTTTAATACATAAGAAGAGCCCTGCTGGATCAGGCCAAAGGCCCATCTAGTCCAGCTTCCTGTATCTCACAATGGCCCACCAGATGCCTCAGGGAGCACACAAGATAACTAGATACTTGCATCTCGTTGCCACTCCCCTGCATCTGGCATTCTACAGTAGCTTGCTTCTAAAGTATGGAGCCTGGACTACCCATCATGGCCTGTAGCCGGCGATGGACTTTTCCTCCAGAAATCTGTCCAGTCCCCTTTTAAAAGCACCTAGGCCAGACGCCATCACTACCTCCAAGGAGTGGCAAGGAGTTCCACAGATTAATTACCCCCTGGGTAAAAAAAAGTATTTCCTTTTGTCTGTTCTCACTCTCCGAACACTCAATTTTAGTCAATGTCCCCTGGTTTCGGTGGGAAAAGAACATCTCTCTATCCACTTTATCCAGCCAATGCTTAATTTTGTACATCTTGATCATGTATAATTTTATTTAACTTTTATTATTCATTTTATTATACTCAGATTTATTTTTTATTGCACAACCAATCCAAACTAGAGAGCTTATTGCAATACTACTGGTAGACTGTTTGCACATTGCTGCATGTAAAAAGGTAAAGGTTTCCCCACGACCAAATGGTCTAGTCGTGACCGACTGTAGGGGGCGGTGCTCATCTCCGTTTCTAAGCCTGTGAGCCGGCGTTTTTGTCCGATCATGGTGGCCAGCATGATTCTACGCCGTAGTGCACGGAACACCGTTACCTTCCCACCAAAGTGGTCCCTATTTATCTACTTGCATTTTTTAGGTGCTTTCGAACTGCTAGGTTGGCAGGAGCTGGGACAAGCAACGGGAGCTCACTCCGTCACGCAGTCTCGAACTCCCAACCTTGCGGTTGAAAGCCCAGCGACAGCGGATTAACTCGCTGCGCCACCACGTCCCTTATATTGCTGCATGTATATGTATCCAACAATGGGCACAGTTAAGGGTAGTATCAACCCTTGGCTCATATCAACTCACTTAGGGCTGAAGTCCATTAAAGGGCCAGGTTAACCCCTGAACCCTCAATCACAGTAGCACCCAACAATCACCAGGGGGTGGGCCAGAGGCACCACAGGTGTCCCTGAACACAGCTCATTTTGTGTTCAGGTGTCCTTGAACACAGCTCATTTTGCCCCAGGGTCATCAGAAACCTGGCACAACCCATGTTATTTTCAAGTCCGTGGATTTCAACAGGAGAGAATGATGTGCATGTAACATCCCTATTGAAATTAATTGGGTAACGAACAGTTAATTAATTGGATAACAAACCCAGAGCTGGTAATGGGAGCCTGACAAATGAACAAGATTCCACATCAGACCCTTTATGGGAAAGTAAGTCCTACTAAAAATGATGGATCTCAATGTTAACTTGCAATTCATAAGCACCTAATTTTCTCTGCATTAGTAAAATCAGTAGAACTCCTCTGGAGGGAATAGTCTGAGGTTTGTACCCTGAGTTTATTTTGCAGCTGGTAAATTTTAAAAAATTAGAATAAAGGAAAATCCTTTTTTTCCCCAGGAAGGAGCTGATTGTGGCACACTGCTGAGATTTACAGAAGTCACTATGAATTGAAATTGTTTTTTCTTGTTTGAATATGCAAAGACTATGAGGGATCAGACTCTACTTTTGTCAGAATTCCAAAGCTTCTTTTGTAATCCCAAATTAACCTTAAACTTATATTTCCTGTGGGTATATATACTGTGCCCTGTCCATGGGTAAATAAAGGTGTCCAAGTGACCTTTGAATCCTTGCATGGGATCTTGACACGGCAGTGGGAAACACTTGCTTTGGCCTTTAAGCACCTGCAGATCAATGCTTCAAGAGACCATAATGCTGTTCAAACATCTAAACATCAAACTGTTTTTTTTTTCCTCCAAGAATCAAGAGTTGCTGGGAACATAAACACAGCATGCTATGTTACAGAAAATTTAATTCCACAATGCAGCCTGTCTTGGAATCCCAAATTAGCCAAGGAATCAATGGGTGTCCTTAAATCAGTTCTCTTAAGCACAATAATCCCACTTAAAGATGGCTTGAAAAACAACACACAAAAAACCAAATTTTTTACTGTTTGAAACCAAATGGAAAACTGAAGTTACAGAGTTCCATTTCTTTCGGCTGTAGTTTTTACTTTAAAGTGAACAAAAGTCTCAATGTTGCCCTCTTCATATTATGTTCTTTTTGTATAAGCAGTTCCAAGAGCTTCAGTCATGGGCATGCATCAGGGTTTCAGTGTTCCTGATGGAAGA
Source organism: Lerista edwardsae (assembly GCA_029204185.1). NCBI lineage: Eukaryota > Metazoa > Chordata > Lepidosauria > Squamata > Scincidae > Lerista > Lerista edwardsae. The sequence continues at coordinate 21,559 of JAJKFI010032711.1, read as the reverse complement.
GGCCATTGCCTTTTTCAGGCGTCCAGGAACCAGGGATAACAGATGCGCAAAGGGGGCAGCAGTCTCTGCCACTGACCTCCACACTTTCACTGGAATGTCAGCAGAAGCACTCTGTCTGTACATCTGTACATGCAAAAGGCTCCCTTTGTGCACAGTGTTTCCAATAGTGTGTAGAAGGGCCTCTGTGTAAGGCTGTGTGCACAGCATCAACAGATGTTCTACAGACTGTGCATAGATCCGGAGTAGTGCTTACCCACAATGTGTTGCGGTTATCCATCTCCTGCAAAAGGTTCCTGGCTACATCACTCCTATACTCTTGCCAATGATCTTCACTCCCCTAACTCTATCATGTTCCTAAAGGTCTTCTTTCCCTCAAACATCTCCAGCCATTCTGCTTTACCACCCTATTTGCATGGAACTGCCTCCTGGAATATCTGTGTGATTCCTCTTCTCACACTTCCTTCGATCCCTTCTTAAACCCCACCTTTTCTACGAAGACTTTGGCCCAATACCTTAGTCCTCTCTCCCTACTGTAACTAAGCTTATATAACAGGAACCATCATATATTCTTCCCCATATTATTCTCATCATTTTCCACCCCTTCCTCCGTTGTTTTCCTTGTTTCCTTGCATAACTAACTAGAAGACCATGGGCCTAATCCTACCCACCTTTCCCGCACTGCAGTGTAGCCCCAAGGTAAGGGAGCAAACATTAACTTGGAGGAGGCCCCTGTGACTGCCCTCCACTGCAGGATGCAGTGCACAGCTGCATCAATGCTGGAAAATTGGATAGGCCCCAGAGGGCAGAGACTTGTCTTCTCATTCTAGGTAGAGCTTCAAGGTTCTCCAAGGCCTTGTGCTGTTGGAGACTTTATCTGACTCCATGACGTTATCTGATTGTGTTGTTAAAGACATCTGTGTTGTTAAAAGTCAGCAGACCTTCCCAGGAATTAGGAGGCGTGCAAAGTGAAACACATTGCAACCTGTCACAGGAAAATGCTGTGTATATGAGGTAATGAATTTCCTCTTGGAAGAATAAAATGGGAGGAATGAAAATTCAAGTAGCGAGTGTTGTTTTCCTTGTCTAGTAAGTGTAGAGGGTGAAAGCATTTTGTAGGCAGAGAAGGACAGAGTTACCTTTTTTATCTCAGCTTGCACAGCTGCTTCCTTTAAAACCTCCCCCTTGGCCGTGATGAAAAAAGGTAAACAGTCTTTCAGCAGGCTCTTCTCCATGTGCTGAGAATCTAACACAACAATGTGACAGCTGGTAATGGCTAGTAGAAATCTTAGGAAAGTATAGATAGCCTGTAAAGTAGCCTGTAAAGGAAAGTATAGATAGAGGCTGTAGCTCAGTTGCAAAGCTGCCCATATGGTTGTCTTCTAGTGGCATTCCTACCATTAAGCAGGGGGGAGCCTTGACAGCTTGCGTCCAGGTTATTTGAGGGATCGCCTCCTTCCATACAATCCTACCTGTACTCTCAGGTCATCTGAGGGGGCCCTTCTGACTGTGCCACCACCAGGTGAGGTGAGGGGGGTGGCAGCTGGCAACAGGGCCTTCTCAGTGGTGGCTCCATAGTTGTGGCTCCCTTCCCTTAGAATTAAGAACACCTCCCTCTTTGGCAATCTTTCGGCAGAGTCTTAAGACTTTTTTAATTTAAAGACGCTTTTAGCTGCTGACATTTTTAACTGTAACTGTGTATTGGGGCCTAGTCATTTAAAAAAAAATTAAATGTTTAGTTTTTAATTTTTAATGGTTTTAATGTTACTGCTTTAATTGTTTACCTTTATTGTTTTATCTGATCTTGTTGTTTATAATTTTAATATTGTGAGCCACCTTGGGTGTCCCAATATGGGGCAAAAAGAGTTTAGATATCTAATTAATAATAATAATAATAATAATAATAATAATAATAATAATAATAATAATAATTGCCCTCGGGTGGTGCCCACTACAGGCCTCGTGCAGCGTCCCAATCATGTGCCAAAAGAGTTCTGAAGTCAGGTTTTCATAGGAAAACTCAGAACACTTTTGGCACATGTTGGGGCGTCGCACAAGGCTCCAGGGCTTAAGGGAGAGTGGCAGTCGCAAGGAGGGAGGCCACTGGTGAGGCAGCAGTCTGCAGTCTTGGTCCCAGTGGGAAAAGGGCCAGGGACACGACTACTGTCTTCCCCAGTGAATGACACTAGCACAGTTAAGAGAAAAGGAGGGATGTGTGACGTGGGAGTGGAGAAAGAGTGGCTAGTCTGCATAGGGAGGGAGGGTGGGTGAGTGAGAGTGTTAGCCGCAGTGATGTCATGTAGGGGGTACGCGGGGGTACGCGAGTACCCGTTCCTAGGATTATGGCTGGCCCCGCCCATTCGCCCGCCCACTCATCGACTCCGTCGGTGCTCTGCTCCGCCCCCTGCTCCGCCCCCTGTTTGAATTTCCTGCACGTTTGAGTTGCCTGGCAGCGAGCGGAGCGGAGCAAAGCGAGGGAGACCAATGGCGGCGGCAGCGTGAGCAGTAGGCTGCCTGGGGCTCCCTCTCCCGAGGAGGTGCGGTGGTTCCGGGGGGGGATTTTGGAATTTGTCTCCAAAAGATTTTGGAATTGCTGAAATGAGCTGGTGGCTTTTTTAAACTTGCCTTGCCTTCCCAAGCCAAGGCAGGCCAGGCCTGGCCTGGCCTTGCCTTGCCACTGAAAAATGAGCTGCTCAAGGGTTGCTCTCGAATACTTTTGGAACTGTTGGGTCACTTTAACATGATGCCAGGCCTCCATAACACGTTCTGGGGGTGCTGTGGAATACTGTTGCAACTGTTGGGTCAGTTTAAAATCGTCTAAGGCCTCAAAAAGGGCTTTTTTCATGTCACTTCCTGCCACAACATCACTTCCGGCTTATGACATCACTTCCGGTGGGCGGGTCCCGACACGTGCCAATCAAAAGTGAGTACCTGTTCTTAAATCATTTAGATGACACCACTGGTTAGCCGTGCACTCCACGTATGGAGAATGACGAAGGTGGGGAAACCGATTCATCAGTGGGCCCTGCTTGGGGACTGGATGGGACGCCATGCCATGCCATGCCATTCTGCCTCCAGATGCCAGGTACTCCACTTTCTATCTCAAGAGCTTTCATTTCCTCTCTTTTCCCCCTTCTTTTTCTCTTGTCACTCTATTTCTGTTCTTCATATTTGTGTAAGAGCCCAGCGTTCTGTAATTTATAACCGTCTTAAAACAAAGAATGCAGGAAAAATTATGCAGGCTAAATTTGGGGCTAATGTTGCATCATTTTGGTTGGTTCTATAGAAGTATTACGACACAATGACTTTGAGATTTTGTTCCAAAATCTACAATTATTCTGTGCCCAGTCCTATGGCCCTTTTTGCCACAGTACTTCAGTGTCACCAGCTAAAAGTGTCACAAACACACCATAAAGTATGCTTGTGGCACTGCCGAGGGCTCCACCGCCCGTGCTGAGCCTCAGTGCCCTGGAGCTGCTGCTGAGCTGCCAACTGCAGTAAGTGTTACCATAGGCCAGCGGCACAGCTTTTGGGGGCAAGGAGAAGGCGAGACTGGGCAGAGGAAGGGAAGGAATGGGCCAAAGCGGGGATGGGGACCAGCTATGGCCTCCACCACTAGAACCTATGCCCTGCTTTGGGCCAGGCAGCCCAACACAGCGCTGCTCCACTCACGGCCAGCAAAATATCTGGCAGAGAATATAGTAGCCCGATTGCAGGGCCTGCTGCTTTCCTTGGGGACATCCCTTTCTCCCAAGGAGACCCCAGTGGTCTCCGTGGCTCCTGCAGGCTCAGTGGTGGCCATTTTGGTACCACTTCTCGTATGAGAGCCCAAGAGCTCAGGACTGGGTTGCCCATCTTCTTCTAGTTGCACAACTTGCTAAATTACCACTTACTGAACCATCACTTGTGTTCATCTAGAAATGCCCAAAGATGCAACTGCAAATGTGTGTCCCCCTAACTGGAATGGACCTTTCTTGAAAGTCAGTGTAGGATCCAGTGAAGCCAAGGGGGACATACGTTCACAAAATAGCATAACCCATTATTTATAGAGGAACTGAAGACAATGAACAGACTTTGACATCTGTGACCTCACTTTGACAAAAGTAGATTAGACACTGTGTGTAGCTTGCTAAGCCCCTCACAAAGGAACAGTTACATTCTCTGTGAAAGTTTTAGTTGATTGCCCAAGGGGAAATTCTCCCATCACATGATATATAGCCTCTCCTTTCTACTGACACAGAATGCTTCTGTCCCATCTCCAACAGAGTCATGAATTATCATTTTATGGCTCATAATATTTAGTAACATGGCTTCTGTTTTGCTTTTTGGGCCATTCAGCAGGTACGCAGAATGACAAAAATAAATAAAAAAATCAATCGCAGACAATTTTACAGCACAATCCTAGAGGCCCGTAGGGCTGATGCATGTATGCTGTGTTGGCCCAACACTGTCGTGAAAGTGCCGTAAGGCACTCCCGCACCAGCTTGAGTGGTCCTGGACTGATGCTGGCAGTAGCATCAGCCCTGCTGCGCAGAAGATAGGCACCACTAAGCTGCCCCCACATCGGCTTAGCTTGGCCAGCGCAAGAGCTTTTCTGAGTGGGGGAAGCTTTTCTGGGGAGGAGCGAAATGGGGCAGGGGAGGCAGAGGGAGGACGGTCCCACGGGCAGAGCAGCCTGGGGAGGAGTCCGGATCCAAGAATTATGTTGGATCCAAACCCCCACTCCCAGGCCACATGGCCCCAATTCAAGCCTCTGCAGCCCACTCAGACTTGTGCCTGCTAAATAGCGGGCAGAGGTCTGAGCAGGGGTGGCTGGCACTTACCCCAGGGTAAGGGGACAAACATCCCCATGCCCCATGGAGGCTCCAGTGGCCTTCCAACCTATGCTGGATACAGCCTGCCTACCAGCCTACCTGTTCCAGTGCAGGTTAGGATTGAGCCCTTAATTTCAAAAGAACAAGTTTAAAAGTATATGAAAAATAGTTCACAAGTTCTTATGGGAGCTTACTGAGAACTTACAGAGCAATCATGACATTTGGGGCATCTGAAAGTCTTTGAAGCAACAATAACACAGAACATTTATCTTTGTTATTTGTTATTCATATGGCACCATTAAGGTAGCATTTGACAGAATTGCAGAAGCATAAAACAAAAACAGGACTTTCCCTTGATTACACTCTACATTTTGTCAGTGGGAGATCCTAAAGAGGAAAGGGCGGAAAGGATAAAGAGATCAACATGCACAAATAAAGACGCACCCAGATGCACTTCTTCAACAATGCAAAGAGCCTCCCAAGTTTCAAATCTGCTGGTCCAGTTTTTCCCAAAGATCCCTATGCCATAAATGCAAATCTGCTGCAGCCAATCTCCAAACAAGCAAAAATGTTTCTGTTCTCTTGTGTTAAAGGTAAAAGTTTCCCCAAGACCAAATGGTCTAGTCGTGACCGACTGTAGGGGATGGTGCTCATATCAGTTTCTAATCCTGTAGAACCGGCGTTTGTCTGAGGACAAGCTTCCATAGTCATGTGGCCAGCATGACTATACACCGTAGTGCACGGAACACCGTTACCTTCCCACCGAAGTGGTACCTATTTATCCACTTTCATTTTTATGTGCTTTTGAACTGCTAGGTTGGCAGGAGCTGGGTCAAGCAATGGGAGCTCACTCCATCGCACAGTCTTGAACTCCCAACCTTCTGGTCAGAAAGCCCAGCAGCAGCGGTTTAACCCACTGCGCCACCACGTCCCTTTCTCTTGTGTTAGATGACCTCTTTTTGGTTTTGGGGGGTTTTTTTGCACACCGCCCTGGTGTATTAAATGCTCTCCTCATTCCAGAGGGAAAGAAGGAAGGAAGGAAAGAGTGAATTTACAATATCATCTCTGTAGAGAAATTGGGCAGCCTCAAAGAGAGTTTTTGGCTGGGATCTATGTCTTAGCATGCCAAAGTCAATTGGGCTCTGAGCTGCACACAGCAATTCTTTGTCAGTTATTGCTCTTATCTTACCCTTCCTCCAAGCAGCTTAGGGTGACAAATAAAGTTCTCATAGCCATATCAATCACTGTCCCTAAAGGACTCACAATCAAAGAAATGCAAATTAAATTAAATTAAAGCAATTTAATTTAAAATTAAAGCAAATTAAAAAAAATCACAATTAATAATTCGTCCTAACAGACTTGAATGTGAATTGGTCGCAGATTTTTGTGTCCATTATAAATCTCTCAAAATGTTCTAGTTACACTTCCTGCATTGTTAGACCACCTTAAAAAAGACCATCAAACTGCTCTCCACTTAAAAATGTAAATTTAGTTTTCAACAGCTTGCTTTTAGGAGGGTCAGAATCCAGCTTAAGCTGTAGTGCAGCGACAGCATACATAAGTTACAGAATCTTTTGCTACAGCTTTCAGAATTGGGCTTCCTAATGTTCCATTGAGATTAATGGAAGCCGCACGGTAATGTTGTCCAATGAATTACTCTGCTACACCCACCATTCATATCCACCAATAATGTCCATCCATTAATAGAAGGCTGTTTTTGCAGTAATACACATTTTGGCTCAATCTCTCTGTAATTGCTGGCTACTTGTGACATGCAACACCTGTGGATGTTCAGTCCACTTTCATCCAAAACTGTACCCAGCCAATTCAATACGGCTTGGAGATGTGACTCCAGAAGCACATCTCATTTGCAGCAGCAACACAAATGCATCTGTTTTGCTACCTGGAGTTGTTTGCTTTGCAAATAAATGTGCACTTATTGTGACACTTGGGAATTGTTACCAGAACATGAAATGGTGCGCATGAAAAAATGAAACCTCAATCATCAGCAAAGACCAATTTTTTAACGAGTTTTTGGAATGTACTGCTTATAAAGAAATGCTAATTTTACCCTCACGCTTACCCTTACTTCTTTAGTTAAATAAAACATGATGATCATAATTAGCTTAGTTACTTCCAAAGACTTGCAAGACCATTATTAATTCTTATGCCTCATATTGCCCCCACCTGCCTCGCTCCTCCAAGACTGTAACAAGCAATAAATGTACATCTGATATAATCCATATATTATAAAGGAGCTTCCCATGACAATTTAAGGAATACTGCAGATACCAATGAAGACAAATGAAGGGTGCCATACTGTGGAACTCAACAGCATCTGTCAGAAAGATGACCATGGCTTATAGTAGGGGCTGTGTATCTGCAGCTATTACCAGCATCAGGTTAGAGAGTTCACCCAACAAGCAGTCCACAGACACCCATTTGAAGCATCGTGACTGTCTAGACTGGAAGGAGTCTATGATATGACATGCTTCAGAGCAGCTGGGCAGCTCAGAATGAATAGACAACTGGAAGTCAGACAAAGAGATCTGCTCCCACTTAACCTAATCTGAGGCCCAAGTAAGCACACACCAATGCTCCATTGATAAATGGGAGGCCACGTTTCTCTTCCCAGTCCCCCCCCCCATTCAGTTCCATTTATCTAGCATCTTAGCCATCACTTTTTTTCCTTTTTTGCCATTTCCCAGGAATCTGCATTTTTACATTTATTTGCAATTCACATAACTATCTCCATTATTTAAATTCTGATTATCACCAGCACTCATCAGCTGTTACCCGTAATAGAAGACCTTAGCACACCTCCTTCAGATTCATTCCTTTTCTCCACAAGACCCTGGCCTGCAAGTGATTCACTGAACTGGAGTTAGGCCAGCATAAAATAAGCATAAAATAAGCCAGCAAAGTTTGGCCAGCACAAGGGCCACCATAAAGAATGTTTGGACTACTCTTGGAGTCAGGGAGGATGGCTCATGTCTGTGTGTCGGCCTCTCTGACTCTGAGTGTTGTCCAAACATATTTTACAATGTCCCTTGTGCTGGCCAAACTTTGCTGGCTTAGTTTATGTCAGCCTAACTCAGTTTAGGATTGCGCCCTCAAGCTTCAGAGCGCAATCCTAACCTGGAGTTCAGCCAGCACAGCGAAGCCAGCAAACTTTGGCCGGCACAAGGGATACCATAAAGTATGTTTCAACCACTTTCGGATTCAGAGAGGGCAGCACACAGAGGTGAGCCATCATCCCTGACTCCAAGAGTGGTCCAAAGGTGCTTTACAGTGGCTCTTGTGCCGGCCAAACATTGTCAGAGAAGAGCTTTTATGTTAGCCCGCCTGAATATTTTTCCCTCTGCAGTCCATGTAGGATGTTTTTCCAATATCCCCCGTGCCAATAGGTTTTGTTTTTTCTGTCACTTGGTGCCTGACACCTTGGATCATATTTTATTTCATTGCCTGACTCACTTCTCCCTTCGCCAGCTATTCCTTGAACCGTGGCTCTCTCTTTTTCCCAATTCCCTTTCCTTGTTCCTGAGTGATCTTTGTCCTTCTATTACATCTGCCATTGCAGGATACCTATTGGAAATTTCCATTCTAACCCATAACTTATGATTTTGCTTGTTGTTTCGAGCTCATTCCTCTATTTATTTTGCTCTATTTACCCTGATCATTGTTGTAATTGTATTTATGCTTGTTGAAGTTTATTTATATGCCAATAAAGGTTTCGAAACACAAAAACACACAACATTGGTGGCCTAACTGTGCCAGCCTAACTCCAGGTTACAATTACACCCTCAGTGCATGAGAAGATTTTTTTTTTCCTGTGCATGCTGCTGGGATAATGGAGTATCCCATTTATTTAACCAAAGCAAAATTCAAGGCCTAGCATTCCATTATACCCCTCATCTAGCTATATATAATATGAGATTCATGTCTCTGCATGTATGTCTTTGCAAAGTGGATAACTTCCTTCAGAATACGCTTACAGTCAAGGCCACAATATCTGCTAAAGAAGCTGGGAAGGTGGCCTCTGGACATGCCCCCTGAACTATCAAAATATATCCTTGGTCAAGAACTAGAATTCAGAAAATCAGACAATTAGCACTTTCACAAGAATGCAAGGCTTGTATTTGAACAGGCATTTCAGCAGCTGCTTTCAGTCTGGTTCCTGAGCAGAACTTTTGACCTCATAAATTGTGATGCTGGGCTACGCATTCTGTGGGGGAATCACTGAAGTTCGTCTCATGACCCCCTATCTCCAAACAACCAGACATCTTGTCCTCCTGCTCAGCAAGGAGTAAAATTGGACTTTGTTCAGCAAACAGTGCGCAATTAATATCCCAGTCATAGGACGTGGTGTTAGGGGAGATCAGGATCAGGGATGTCAAGGAGTTAACAGGGTTTCTTTTTATGACTGAAGGCAACTCTGTACCAGAAATGGAATAAAGAGAAAGGTCGAGGAAGTGTAGTGCATTATCCAAAATACTGAGAACAGCTTCAACTGTACTTCAGTAAGTAATGGTGTTGTGTAAATTTTGATTAATAGCATGACTAGTAATTTAGAACAAGGGACACTTCATCATGGAAAGTTCTCAGTCTTGTGCTTTAGTAGTAAAATAGAAGTGTCCCTCATATTTTTCAGCACGTGCATATTGCTATTGTTCAATGCACATCCAATTTATTTGTAATCCATCCATTCATTTGCCTTAAAAGTTTAGATACTTTAGATCCGTATTTCTCAGACTATGGATCAGGACACACTGGGGGGGGGGTCATGAACCAATTTCAGGTGGGTCGTGTAGCACCTAGAGCAGCCATCATTGAAAACATGGGAAAATGGGATACTGGAAAGGGGGAGGGCTGTGTGGTTATTTTGCTTGTGTCATGGTTGTAAATATGATTTTTTTTCCCGTTCTAATTCACTTTGCTATTGAAAAATGATTGAGAAATAACCCAACTTTTTGCTGCATTCTCAGAAAAGCAACAAGCTCTGGCGTCACAATGGTGGCACTTCCTGCCCTGACATCATTTCCAGCGGGTCCTAGACGGATCATCATTCTAAAAAGCGGATTCTGGTGCTAAAAGGTCTGAGAACCACTGCTTTAGCTCACTAACATTTAGTTTTGAATCCCCCTTTTGGGGGTGGCCAAGGTGATCAAGCGAGTGGCGGCATTTCAGCTCTAAGGGATCCTAAATGACGCAGATTATCTGGACACCTTTCAATCCTTTAGGGCAGGCTTTTGGACTCTCTGCTCCCCATCCATCCATTTATTTATTTAAGATTTCCCAGTTTGGTGTTTTGATTTATTTTTGCTTTTTGTGTTTCTATTTAGGGTTTTTTTTTGTTTTGTTTTTTGTTTTGCAAAAATGAGAAGTTGAGAAAGTGGTGTTTTTATTCTCTTATTACTAAAAAAAAAATCACACCTCTACCAATAAGCTGAAATTAAATCTAGACAAGACTGAGGTCCTCCGGATCTCGAAATCATCAGTGCAGGTGCTGAGTAATCTGCCTGTTCTAAGTGGGATTGCACTCCTCTTGCAGGATCAAGTGGGCAGCTTGAAAATGCTCCTGCGTTCACAACTCTACCTGGACAGCCAGGTGGTGGCTGTGGCCGGGGGTCTATTTGCTAAGTATTATCTGCAGTTGTACTTAAATCAATTGGCCCTGAAGTTTTGGCTGCGGCTGTGGGCAGTCTCTTTGATAGTCTGTTGGAGAGCACTTTCCCATGGACCACCAGAGCAGGCACTTCCAGCATCTTGACAAGTGTTCCCCCATGGACTACCAAATTTAATTGTTTTAATTGTAGTTAATTGTATTTTTTGTGTCCTGGGGAGTGGGGTAGAGTTGCATGTGATCCACGGCAATTCTAATTTTTGCCTCAGTGGTCAGTGGGCTCCTTAAGGTTGGGAAGCATTGATCTAAACAGTCAGTGA
>JAJKFI010032711.1:0-10405 GCA_029204185.1 Lerista edwardsae | reverse complement strand
TAAAAAGATAGGGGAGCATTAAACAAATTCCTTTTTTAGCTTGTTGCAGCAAAACCACTGATGTTCCCCTATCTTTACAAAGGCATCCCAAGTGTCCACAGTTTCAGGTATCCGTGGGTGGGTCCAGAACAAAAACCCAGCAGATACCAGGGCATGCCTGTAGTATGCAACTATAGCCTGAAATGTTAAAGCAAGTCTTATCAACAAACCACTGAACTATGCATTGAATTCCAAAGCCTGACAATTTATGAGTCTATAGCCAATCGTGATTATTACTCAAAGTCAATTCTTCCTGTGTACTAAGAAGTGGAGAAGCTAGAGGTGCAATCACGCCAACGGTTTTCACACACATGCAAGCATACAATCGCCTTATGGGAGTTCATCACATATCTGAAAAAGTAACATGAGAATCACTCCTAAATCCTGGAGATTTGGATGATTAAGGGATTAGTCTGCTTTGTCTCTCAGTCAAGCATATTATATAATTGTGTGGCTTTAACAGAAAATTTATGATAGCAACTTGGCATTCTAGTAAGCTATGCACAACAGCAGTTATTAATTTGGCAGACGAGTGAACTTGTGGTGATGGGGTTTTCCGGCATTCTTTATAAATCACAGATTAAGTTTTTGTTTTGCATAAATCAACTAAGTCAATTATGGGAGGTTCTGATGGGGAAGGCATTGTTGGCTCTCCTTCAAGACTCCTTGAGAGTATATTCTTGTAATATGGATGATGGATTCCATCGTATCACAGTGGCTTCCTTGCCTTCAGCATGCATTGACTGGTGCCTCTCTCCATGGGTAGCGTGGAGGCACTGTCTGTGCACGACACCCTGCTTCGTGGGTGGCTGCCGCGTAGCTAGGGATACTATCAGAGCGGCTGTTGGTGTTCTTGTTTATCTCTCATTTCTGCTGTTTTACTTTATACTTCGTTGCTAGGAGTGCACAGGATTGCAACTGTTAGAGTTTCTGCTTGAATACAGCAATCTATGTTCATCCACTGGAGTTTCATTGCTTTGCTCGTTCAGCCGTTTTCAATTATAAGCACATTTTACATTTTGTGCGTACGCTTTCGCCTTTCGTCCAATTTCATCCAACCGTCCACTGCATTCATCTATATTCTTAGGTTTATTTTTCTTTTCGTTCTTTCTGTTTAGATGTTGCATGCATTTGCATGTGTTATATAGTTAGGTATGTGTTTTGCTGGCCAAAACAAATTTGCAAGCCAAATAGGCATATGCTTTTACATAAACATGTAAGAGGAGTTAAGAACATAAGAACATAAGAAGAGCCCTGCTGGATCAGGCCAAAGGCCCATCTAGTCCAGCTTCCTGTATCTCACAGCGGCCCACCAGGTGCCCCAGGGAGGCATGAAACAACAAGATGCTTGCATCCTGTTGCCACTCCCTTGCACCCGGAACCAGTAGCCCACCACCTTTGTAAGGAGGTTGCACAATCCATCATTGCCTATAGCCCACGATGGACCTTTCCTCCATAAATCTGTCCAATCCCCTCTTAAAGGCATCAAGACCAGATGCCATCACCACCTCCTGTGGCAAGGAGTTCCACAGATTAACTACCCGGTGGGTAAAGAAGTACTTCCTTTTATCTGTTTTAACTCTCCCAACCCTCAGCTTTAGTGGATGCCCCCTGGTTCTGGTGTTTTGAGAGAGGGAAAAGAACATCCCTCTATCGACTTTATCCCTTCCATGCATAATTTTGTATGTCTCAATCATGTCCCCCCTCAGGCGCCTTTTTTCTAGGCTGAAGAGCCCCAAAGGCTGCAGTCTTTCTTCATAAGGGAGGTGCCCCAGCCCCGTAATCATTTTTGTCGCTCTCTTCTGCACCTTTTCCAACTCCACTATGTCCTTTTTGAGATGCGGCGACCAGAACTGGACACAATATTCCAGGTGTGGCCTTACCATCGATTTGTACAATGGCATGATAATATTGGCTGTTTTATTCTCAACCCCTTTTTTAATGACCCCAAGCATGGAATTGGCCTTCTTAATTGCTGACGCACACTGGATCGATACCTTCATTGAATTGTCCACCAGCACCCCAAGATCTCTCTCCTGAGCTGTCACAGACAGCTCAGAACCCATTAGCCTATAGGTAAAGTTTTGGTTTTTTGCCCCAATGTGCATCACTTTACATTTGTCTATGTTGAAACGCATCTGCCATTTGGCTGCCCATTCCCCCAACTTGGAGAGATCCTTCTGGAGCTCTTCACAATCCTTTCTGGTTTTTACCACCCGGAAAAGTTTTGTGTCATCCGCAAACTTGGCCACCTCGCTGCTTATCCCTGTCTCCAGGTCATTTATGAATAAGTTGAAAAGCACGGGCCCCAAGACAGATCCCTGGGGCACTCCACTTTTCACCTCTCTCCATTGTGAAAATTGCCCATTGACCCCCACTCTCTGTTTCCTGGCCCTCAACCAATTCTGGATCCATAAGAGGACCTGCCCTCTTATTCCCTGACTGTGAAGTTTCTTCAGCAGTCTTTGGTGGGGGACCGTGTCAAATGCCTTCTGAAAATCCAGGTATATGATATCCACAGGTTCACCCACATGCCTGTTGACCTTTTCAAAGAATTCCAAAAGGTTTGTGAGGCAAGACTTACCCTTACAGAAGCCATGCTGACTTTCCTTTAGCAGTACTTGTTCCTCTACGTGTTTTAGGATTTTATCTTTGATGAGGCTTTCCACCATCTTACCCGGAACAGACGTTAGGCTGACAGGCCTGTAGTTTCCAGGGTCCCCCCTTCTCCCTTTTTTAAAGATTGGCGTGACATTGGCTATCCTCCAATCCTCTGGCACCGTGGCCGTTTGAAGGGACAAGTTGCATACTCTAGTTAAGAGGTCAGCAACTTCGTTCTTTAGTTCCTTAATTACTCTTGGGTGTATACCATCTGGGCCTGGTGACTTATTTATATGTAGTTTATCAATTTGATCTAAAACATCTTCTTTACTAACCAGTATCTGTTTTAATTCCTTCGTTAGGAAGGGCTGTTCGGGCTGTGGTATCTGCCCAAGTTCTTCTGCTGTGAAGATGGACGCAAAGAATTCATTTAATTTCTCTGCAATCTCCAAGTCCCCTTTTATCTCCTCTTTCCCTCCCTCACTATCCAGCGGGCCAACCGCCTCTCTGGCAGGTTTCCTGCTTCTAACATATTTGAAGAAGCTTTTATTATTCCCCTTTATGTTGCTAGCCATGCGTTCCTCAAACGCTTTCTTGGCCTCCCGTATCACCTTCTTACTTGTCTTTTGCCAGAGTTTATGTTCTTTTTTATTCTCCTCATTGGGGCAAGACTTCCATTTACGGAAAGAAGCTTCTTTGCTCTTTACAGCTTCTCTAACTTTGTTTGTCAGCCATGCAGGCACCCTTCTGGACCTTGTTGAACCCTTCTTTCTTTGCGGTATACACTTCCGCTGGGCCTCTACTACTGTTATTTTAAACAGCCTCCATGCAGCCTGGAGGGATTGGACTCTTTTTACCTTCCCTTTCAATTTCTGTCTAACTAGTCTCCTCATCTGAGGGAAATCTGCCCTTCGAAAGTCAAGGGTTCTTGTGTCAGATTTGCTCTGCACTCTCTCCTGGACATGCATGGCAAAACCAATCGCAGCATGGTCACTGTTCCCCAATGGCTCAGTAACACCTACATCCCTAACTAGGTCCCGAGTACCACTCAATATTAAATCCAGAGTCGCCTGTCCTCTGGTCGGCTCCATGACTAGTTGCTCTAAGGCACAGTCATTCAGCATGTCAAGGAATCCGGTCTCTCTTTCTTGACCAGAGCAGCAGTTGACCCAGTCAATATGAGGATAATTGAAGTCCCCCATGATTACAATCCTGCCTCTCTTGGTCACAGCCCTGATTTGTTTCCTCATTTCAAGATCACCTTCAAGTTTTTGATCGGGAGGACGATAGCACACCCCCACTATTACATTGCTTTTACGGCCTGGCAGTTTAACCCACAGTGACTCCATGATGGAGTCCGGCCCACCTTCAGTTTCTACTCTGCTGGATTCTATCCCTTCTTTGATATAGATGGCCACCCCTCCGCCAACATGCCCTTCCCTGTCCCTCCTATAGAGTTTATAGCCTGGGATTGCAGTATCCCACTGGTTCTCTGCATTCCACCAGGTTTCCGTTATGCCTACTATATCAATGTTTTCCCTAGCCACCAAACATATTCAAACAGTTCAGCTGGATCAGGCCAAGGCCCATCTAGTCCAGCTTTCTGCATCTCACAGTGGCCCACCAAATGCCTCAGGGAGCACACACGACAATAAGATGCTTGCATTCCCCTGCATCTGGTTTTCTGAGGTAGCCTAAAATAAGGAGGTTGTACCATCCATCATGGCCTGTCACCTGCGATGGACTTTTCCTCTAGAAATCTGACCAGTCATCCATTTTTTACATTCATCCATGCTCTGGTCCCTAACCAGACAAAAGTGCAAGGAATTGCTCTACTCAAACTTTGTGGTTATCAAACCTTTCAGCACAGGGACCCACTTTTTAACATTACACTGTCGAGATTCACATAGCTTTATGAGACTTTTTTTTAAAAAAAAAATTATTTTATTTACTTACAAGTAATATTCTGTTTATTTACAATATTTGCAAAAGAAAAAAACCCTCAATCCATTTCTCATAATGAGGCAGGCCTAATGAATAGCCTCAAGGCTTGAGGGGCTCAGTTATGTGAGCCAGCCTTCACTTGCTCCCACTACCTGTCGATGATGAACTCAGAACAAAACACACCATAAAAATGACGCTCAAGCAGCTGTCTCCCTATACTAACACAACTTTGCAAACTTGCAAACTGCAGGAGCTCGGTTGTTTGCAGGGCAATTAGCAGCTATCTAAGTTTTGAATAGCTTCTGGGCTTGAGGCAATTATCTGATCCTTCCCATGTTTCCACATTGAAATAATACCAGTACTCTACCAATCTATGCTGAAACCCTGGGCTAGAATGGACATTAGAAACATGGACACATTTATAGGTAGGAAATATTTGTGTGCCTTTGAAGAAGGACCTGAAAAATGTGGTGGGCAAAAAGAACTGGATCTTAAAAAAGAAAAGAAAAATTTATGTGAAGAGACTGCCTGGTTTAAAAGTCTGCATATTTTTAAGGTATATGAAAAACAAATCTTATACTCTGTTCTCAAGCCCTGGAGCTACCAAACACAGAGGAACAAACGAGAGTATACAATTAATTTTGTTGAGTCTGACAGACCATGACATTAGGACAGACAGGATGACTTGACTCTCTGTCTTCAATTCTTCCTATTCATACTATATCACAAGACATAAAGCAGCAAAATGCAGAGCCAACCGCTGTTATGGCCTGCATTGGAAAGGAATGCAGTGGCTCTTCACTGCATGTGCTAATCACAGAAGGATTTTTTTTTTTTAAACCACAACTGATGTATTTTTTTTCTGAATTACTATAAACTGATACTTTATGTACTTTTCAGTGAACGGCTGAAATTCTCCATCTTTAGCAAAGAATTGCAGAAGGCTTGCAGTGAGTTTTGATTTGTACATTGCAACGAACCATTTCCATAACCAAATAGGGATTGTTCTGCGGCTGTTTAAGTCTGCAAGGCAAAGGCCATTGTCTGGGTTTTTGCCTTACAGTACTCTGTTTATATTACTTCTTTCGTATGGAAATGTTTAGGGCAGATGTATGCTTCAGCCTAATCCTATGCTCCTCACAGCCATTTATGTGGAAACCCAAGATAAATATGCTTTAAATGGCAACATGTGGCCTCTTGAAGGGAGTTTCCTCGAAAAGAAGCACAACAGCAAAAATCACACTGGGAGCTGCGTCCAGTTTTGCTGACTGGGGTCGTCTCCAGGTTCCACCTGGTCCACAGCATAATTCTTGCCAAAAGGACCCCTACATGTGTGAAAAACTGAAATGCACCTGGAAACACTACCACCTCCTGCTCCCTTCAACCTGTCTACTTTCCCTCCCACCTTGGGCGGCCCTAACGTGCACTGGAACAGGTAGGCCAACTGGCCTGCATTGTATACAGTGCAGGTTAGGAGGCAGCATTAAGGTAAGGGTAAGCCCCAACCTCAGTTATGCGGTTTCTTGGAACTGCACCAGCAAAATGAAATCAGTGTCAAGCGGGCTAGCAATACAATGGGAGTTAGGATCCTGCCTGACTGCCACATCCTATCTCAGAGAAGAGGCTCAAAGGCGAGGGGAGGGACCCATTACATAGCAGCTCAGGCTCCTGCCACACTTAGCGTTTTGCCCCCCTGTAAGAATGCCACTTTGCCAAGTATTTTGGCGCTCCCTCCGCACAGCTCTCTGCTTCAGAAAGCCCCCTGGAGGTGTTTTAAAAGCACTTACAGTTTTTGCCAAACCGCATATCCCCATAGGCACACACTTTCATGTTCCACCCCTCACTTTCTCCACTTTCATATTAGGGAGAATTTTAAGGAAAGTGGGTGAGGCAGGGAAGGGACCAAGACATTTAGGTGCCATGATTGTGAGGCTGGTCAAATATCATCTGATCCTACCCTCTGCCTTCAGCCTCAATTCTTACAGTTACTCTTAGGATACCTGTGCCCCATGCAAACAATTAAGTACCACATTTAGCAGTGGTTCCCAAACTGTGGGTCAGGACCACCAGTGGGTCGCAAGCCAGTTTCAGGTGGATCACAGAGCACCTAGAGCAGCCATATTGAAAATATGGGAAGATGGGATGCTGGAAAGGGGGAGGGCTGTGTGGTTTTGCTTGTGTCAAGGTTGAAAATAAGCTTTTTTTCCTCTTTCTGATTCACTTTGCTATTGGAAAATGGCTGAGAAATAACCCATCTGATTGCTGCATTCTCAGGAAAGAATCTGTGCATTGTGCATCACAATGACGGCTCTTCTGGCCACGACATCACTTCTGGTGGGTACTGGCAGATTGTCATAGTAAAAAGTGGATCCCAGTGCTAAAAAGTTATATACATACTGTATACATGAAGCTGGTCCTTAGTTTATTCCATAGTACCCAATGAAAATAGGAGATGTCCGAGCAGATGACAATCCAGAGTGGCCATTCCCACTTAGACAGCCTCTTTCCAGCACTGGGAAGAAGTTCAGTAGTCCCTGCTGCAGAGATTTGAATTTAGCAGCAGTGATAGCTGGGAACAAGCAACAATTGTGAGCACTTTTCTTAGGGGTTGCCCTGGAGCTCAGAGCTACCCTGTAGAACAAATAACCTTTAGTTCCAGAAGGTCAGAGAGAGGTAACTAATTGATGGAACCATTCATAAGGCACAGTTTGAGAAACACAGACTATACCCTATCAGTCCTGTGGCAAAATAAAGCTGCCCTGTGTTGTCCCTTTCTATGCCTCAGTTGTGCTTAGCAAGCATTACTCTACATCAGGATAGGGAATTACAGAGCTGTATTATCATTTCACTTCAGTCTTCAATATGCTTTGTCTCACTTTCTTTCTGCCCCTTCCCGATCTGATTGGGTTGTAGAGGGGGTGCTCACTCAGTGCTGCTGAGAACAATCCTATGCGTGTCTACTCAGAAGAAAATTTCAATTTATTTCAGTGAGACTTGCTCCCAGGTATGTATGTATAGAATTGCAGGACTGTATATGGATTGCAGCCTTATTCAGCAAGCTGTGTTGGATTCTTGTGGATTCCCATGGAGATCCCTGGTATTCCAAACAGCAAACCAGAGGAATCACAAGTCAAGTGGCATAACCTATGGCATGATCCACGGGGCAGAAACATACAACAAATGCAGCTGACAATTCAGAGGTAGTCTTCTGTCCAAGCAATCAGTTCCTCAGTTCCTAAATTAGCTCAGTTCCAAAACAGTTCCTAAACTTTTTTGAGTGGCGGCTCCCTTGATCTACTAGACCATTGGCCGCATCTTCCCATTAGGGCTACAATCCAATAAATTGTATGGTTCAGTGGGATTTTTTTGCAAGGGTTCTACGGCTCCCCAAGGAGTCACGGCTCAGTTTCGGAACCACTGCCCTAGTTGAACTCTGTTGGATACTAGGCTTTGCAGCTGCAGAATAATGGATTTATTATTGAATAATTATAGAACAATGGATTTACAGCCAAACAGAATGGTTCTGTTCCAGACCCCCTCCCTCCATGGATATCTGAAACCATGGATACTGGGGATGCCTTTTTAAAGATAGGGGAACATCAGTGGGTTTGCTGCAACAAGGCAAAAACAGAGATTTGTTTAATGTTCCCTTATCTTTTTAATAGGCATCTCAGTATCCACGGTTTCCATGGATAACTGAAACTGTGGATACCAAATCAGTGGATACTGGGGCATGCCTGTACAATTCTCAGTGTACTTTAGAGGAAGCTATGATACTTAAAGTAGTGTATATGTGATGCATACACACATACTGAGGGCACTATCCTAATCTAGAGTTAGGCTGACACAAGTTAGGCCAGTAAAATTTTGCCAGCACAAGAAACACTGTTCTGTAAAGTATGTTTGGACCATTACCGGCATCAGAGAGGCCAGCACGCAGACGTGTGTTATCCTCCTTGACTCCAAGAGTGATCCAAACGTGCTTTATAGTGCCCCTAGTGCCAGCCAAACTTTGCTGGCCTAACTTGTGTCAGTCTAACTCCAGGTTAGGATTGCACCCTCAGTGAGCATCACCTTGGGCCGGGTTTGTTTGTTTGTTTGTTTGTTTTTGCAAAAAGCCACCATGTAAAGGCTGGAACACCATTACCAAAGTTTGCACAAAGCAGTTATCAAGATACTGTTTGCAAAGGTAAAATATGCACAAATTACTAAAGCTTTCTGATGAGAAAGAGGAGAGCTAAACTGTTGTCAACCAAAACTGATAAGCAACAGGACCTGGCTATCAAATGAAACTTTGCTTTACTAATGCCAACGGTGCACAGTGATGTGGGGCCAAAGTACAGGTGTACCCTGGTATCCAGTTATTTAGTATCCACAGTTTCAGTTATCCGTGAATTCCATGGATACTGGGACACCTTTTAAAAAGATAGGGGAACATTAAACAATTTTTTTTCTTTTGCCTTGTTGCAGCAAAAACACTGATGCTCCCTTATCTTTAAAAAGGCGTCTCCAGTATCCACTGTTTCAGGTATCCACGGTGGGGTCCAGAACAGAACCCCAGCGGATACTGGGGCATGCCTGTTTGCTGTACTGCCATCAGAGCTGGCCTGGAGTTTCTAGGAATTAGCTTCAATGGCCAGGAGACTTCTGAAAGCAATCCTGGAGAAGTTATCATGTTGGGGGGAAAAGGACTCTCCTGGAACAGCTTCAGTCACAGCTGGCAACTCGACTAGTGACTCTGTATGTTTTGGCATTCCTCTGCTGAGTGGTTACTACAGGGGAAATGTGGTAGGGAGAATTATCCGAACAATGAGACTGAGGGCTTGAGTGCCTTTGACTGATTCCGTTATAGGAAATGATGGATGACAGGTAGAAACATGAATGTTGGGTTTTGAACTGCAATCACTATGAATTCGTCTGAGCCTGCAACTCTTTGAGCAAGTAATCCCACTGAAAACTGGTGTTAACTACTGAAGTTTTACTTTAAGCTTAAGAGCCTCTCTCTCATTCAAATCAGCTGGGCCCCTCAGTTACAAATGCCAAAACAAGAGTTACAGTTTAGGCAAATGGCATATTTGCTGATACACCCACCACTTCACTATCTATGTAATGCTTTCTCTATGCTGGACAAATCTCCAGAATGGGATTGTGCTATTTTTAAGCAAAAGTATGACCATAAAATGGCACTTTGGCTTTGTAGATCTTCTAGAAGACTTTTATTATGCAGAGTTCAAAACAGAATGTCTTGAAAAGCCACACATGCACAGACACTAAGGCAGCCCTGCTTGCAGATCTTCACCTTGTTCAAGGTAAAGGTTTCCCTACGACGAATGGTCTATTTGTGACCAACTGTAGGGGGCGGTGCTCATCTTTGTTTCAAAGCCGGTAGAGCTGACATTTTGTCCGAGGACAAGCTTCCGTGGTCATGTGGCCAGCATGACTATATGCCGTAGCGCGCGGAACGCCGTTACCTTCCCACCGAAGTGGTCCTTATTTATCTCATTGCATTATTAGGTGCTTTCGAACTGCTAGGTTGGCAGGAGCTGGGACAAGCAATGGGAGCTCACTCCATCGCACAGTCTTGAACTCCCAACTTTCCGGTCAGAAAGCCCAGCAACAGCGGTTTAACCCGCAGCGCCACCACATCCCTTCATGTGCTTTGGCTGTCCCCACCTCTCTTGTCCCGGTGTCGGCACCGGGCACAAGGGGGCCGCTCCAAGGCTTCCGGGACCTGGAGCGCGGGGCCGCCTGACACCAGGCCCGCCCCACCCTTCTGTTGCAGTTTCACATCTCACAGTCCAGAACTGGTTGAAACTGGCAT
>JAJKFI010032710.1:10806-64823 GCA_029204185.1 Lerista edwardsae | reverse complement strand
ATGAGAGTCAGGCCCCACTGTAATGTAATGGTTAGTTGGAGGGGGGGGCTTTTTAAAGATATGGGCACATCAGTGGTTTTGCTGCAACAAGATTAAAGAAAGAGATTTGTTTGATGTATCTATCTTTTTAGTAGGCATTCCAGTATCCATGGTGTCCATGGATAACTGAAACTGTGGATACCAAATCAGTGGATACCAGGGCACGGCTGTACCCCATTAGCCCCAAAAGCTATTGTGGGGGCTAAAACATGAGCTGAAGAGTCCCACACACTGTGGTATTGTGGGGAAACAACTTTTCCAGTGCCCAAAGCTGCAAGTTGGGCACAAATTGAAAAGACATTTGATTTGTTCCTGAGTCCTGCATAGAGCAGAGCTGGAAGAGGGGCGGGGCAAGGGATGGTTTTCATCACTCATCCCCAAAAGGCATCCCCATTCTTCAAACTTTTTCAGCAGTTGCAAGAAGAACACGAAACTATTCACAGAGGAAAGGAGCATGCCTGCCTCTTGCTGAGGCCAGTGGGCCATACTCTGTGCAGGACATCTCATTGCCCACCACTACAGCAGAGCAAGGTGAGCTGCGCTGCGCTGACCACGTCACCTTGACAAAGAGCCACCACATTCTCTCTCCCCACTTCCATTCAAGGACATACGAGAGCTTCATTTGCCCACAGGGATATTGCCATATAGCCAATGACAACGGCTAAGAAAATGTATACACCACTTTACTGATGCAAGCTGATACCCCCAGGTCGGGAAGTGTGTATGTCCCATTGAATACAACACTTCAATCTTATCTACTCCGATGTATATACTCAGATTTATATACTAACAAAAAAGTTCTAAAAGCTGTTTGATTTGCAAAAGGAATAAGAAGGTTCCCTGTTCAGAATCTTGAGGGAGACACCAGGAACAACTACTAGAAAAGGCATAATGCTGAGTCAAAAGAGACTGTTGATATCTCCCTGTTAAATATAAGAGTAAAGTAGTCTCCTGTGCAAGCCCCAAGTCATTACTGATTCATGGGGGGTGATGTCACATGTGGGACATTTACTCGGCAGGCTTAGTTGTACAGGATGGTTTGCCATTGCCTTCCCCAGCCATTTTTACTTATCCCCAAGAAGATGATTACTCATTTCACTGACCTAGGAAGGATGGAAGCTGAGTCGACCTTGAGCCAGCTACCTGAGAATCCAACTTCGGCCAGGTTTGAACTCAGGTCATGGGGAGAGCTTTTGATTGGAGTCCTGCAGCCTACCACTCTGCACCACATGAGGCTCTAAATCTAAGAGAGCTGGCATGTAAAAGACACGTCTTTGTCCACTTAGCAGGGGTGCCTTTCACGAGATTGTCACCTGCCCTTGCCTGTGTGCCTGGACAGAGATCCCTAATGCATCATTGGTTTGTGCATAGAAACAACACTGAAGAAGGAAAACTAGTCTCTTCAACTAGCGCTGCAGCCAAAGGCTGTCCTCACTACCCTACCATACCCCCTTCTATAGCCACAAGGTGAAACTAAGCCTCTTGTATAAAATAAACTATATTGCAGTGGTTCCCAAACAGAGGGTCAGGACCCGCCAGTGGGTCACAAGCCAATTTCAGGTGGGTCGCAAAGCACCTAGGGCAGCCATATTGAAAATGTGGGAAGATGGGACACTGGAAAGGGGGAAGGTTCTGTGCTTGTGTCTGGGTTGTAAATAGGCTTTTTTCCCTTTCTGATTCACCTTGCTATTGGAAAATGGCTGAGAAATAACCCAACCTATTACTGCGTTCTCAGGAAAGCAGCAGGCTCTGGCAACACAATGACATCACGTCCAAGCATTACATCACTTCTGGTGGGTCCTGGACAGATTGTCCTCCTAAAAAGTGGGTCCCGGTGCTAAAACGTTTGAGAATCACTGCTATATTGAACAGTCGGTAGCCAATTGTTTATGGCTTCTCTAGTCTGTACATCACTGTACAGCACTGACAATGCAAGCTGCCTGGGTTTGTTTGGGGTTTTTTGCATTTTTTAGTCAATTTTACTCTCCCATCTCAGAAATGTCTAAAATGTAAATGTACTCAATGGCATGATTAGCTACATTTTCCTCCTCCATTTTTCCCACTACAGAAGCAGATTTTCTTTGCTATTATAGGCACAAGAATCAATAAGTTGCATACAAGCTTTCTGTGCTATTTTTGTGATATTTTTCAGGTAATCTAAGCACAACGCTTGTGAATTGATGGAACTTCATCTCCAGTTGTTTAATTATCCTAACCATATTATTTCATTATTAGTTTTTCACCTAATACATATATGGCAAACCAACTCAACGTTTCTCTTGGCATCTCCTATATTTCCCAGATGTATTGTCAGACTTCTGTTTATCTTCTTTCTTCCCCTGTTCTTTCTGTCCTGTCTTGTGATAAGAAAAAATCAGCTGTGATATTTTGAGCCACAAGTAATTTTAAATAAGGTGCCTAGCGCAAAGAGCAGCATACATTTTTACCCATCTCAAGAAGCTTGGCGGTCCTGCAGTGTAGCTTACTTGTCCGCATGGTTAGGTCTTCATTTGCAAAATGAAACCTACTTGATACTAATTTGCGCCCTCTTCAAATATCTGAATATGGTATCTTCAAATATCTGGATATGATATCCCTCTTCCAATATCTGAAAGGCTGTCATAAGGAAGAAGGGACAAATTTGTTCTCATCTGCCTTTGACAGTAGAACTAGGTCCAATGGGTACAAACGGCAAGAGAGGAGATTCCGGCTGGACATCAGGAAGAATTTCTTGATGGTAAGGGCAGTTCGACAGTGGAAAAGATTGCCAAGGGAGATGGTAGATTCTCCCTCACTGGAGCCCGTCAAGCGGAGTCTTGACAGGCACCTGCTGGAGATGCTCTAGGAGGATTTCCTGCTATAAGCAGGGGGTTGGACTAGATGACTTTGTAGATCCAACTCTATGATTCTATGAGCAGGGATGAAATATTATTGGTAGAAGATCCTGATAGCCGATGTGACTTCTTTTCAGCCTAGTAGTCTCCAAATGAAGGTGAGTTGAATGCAGCAAAACCACTATTACTCAGAAAGCTACCAGGTATATTTCCACTTCAGGCAATTTCTGGACTGCCCCATAATAGCTAATAGGGACAAATGCCCACACCATGGTTGACAATACCAGCTTAACTACCCAACATCTAGGAGAGGTCATGGCATAAGCAGGAATAGATGCTCTGATATCCTCCATCCCATACATTCTGCTTCTGGAGATAACATGCAAACATAGTCACTGCTAGGAGTTCAGAGCACCTGAAGGCAGGTCTGGTAACATATTTTGGGGGAAATGACTTCCTGCCCCAGCTGCTACTTGGTATCTGTTCTTTAAACCCATCTGCTTTGAGGCACACCACTTGACATTTCTGAAGCATTGCTTGAGCCATTCTGCCATCTAGTGACAAAGCTTAGGAAGACAACAGGTCTGTTTCTCACTAGAATCAAATAACCTTATTTTGCTAAGGGCCAAATGACGTGTGATGGTGAGTGTCAGAACTGGATCACCACCCAGTGCTACTCATCATCACCCCACAGTATCCAAGGCTTTCGGAAACTTGCACTCATGCAAAAAAAAAAATGCCATTGGTGCATGTCTCACATGGATTCATGTGGCAATCTAATCTATGGTGAGATGGTATCCATTTATCTCCCACGTAAATATAAACCCAGCTTCTCATGAACTCATCATGAAAAATCAAACTTCACTCTGGAAAAGGTACTATCCATCATCCTTATTTCCTCCTGACCTTTGGAGGGTGTGCAATGCTCTTCAATTTTGTTGTTTCTTGAATATGCTGTCCTGTAGTTCTGTTTGCTAAAGAAAAAAAAAACATTTCATGAAAACATTATTAAAAGGACGAATTCGGTGATCATCACCAGTTCCCCAAAGCTGGGGTTGGGGAGATGATTTAAAGCTTAGCTGGGGTTGCAAGAGTGGCACCCTTTCCCTACCTGCTCTTTCCCCTTTGAAATTGCTTCACCAAAGCCATTTGTCTGCCAGTAGGGCTGTACGGTAAGCTGGCTGGGACAAAATTGACTGGAAGGAAGTGATCTGGGGTGGAGTGGAAAAACACGTTGGAGAGATCTGATGCCTCTCCTGCTTAACCCTACAGCTTCGTACACCACTTCATAGGCATTCAGAACAACCTGTCATCAGATCCAGCTGCACCCCGAGATCTTGGTTGCTTTCATGCACAAGACTTAAATGGCCTTTGAGCTGCCTCCTGCTCCTTCCCCCAGTCTCTTTTTACAGGAATCTGTGTGGTCATAAAGCAACAGAGAGGCATTTATTATTTGAATATCCATTCCAAGCCATGTAGGTTTTGCACTCACAACAGTATGCAGCATTGACCACAGCATGCTTGTTGAATGTTCAGACCACTTCACAAAAGTGATCTCAGCAATTCGTACAACAAGCCAATAAAGCAGGTCAGTATTATTAGCTCTGTATTGCGAGGCTGAAAGATAGATGACATGCCCAAGGCAAACCTTGTGAGTTTGTAGCAGTGATCAAGATGCGAGTCAGGGATTTTCTGGCTCACACCTCCCCCTCTGAGCCACTACAGACCAGACTTAAGCCTCCAATGCGAAACTGTCCACAGTCTTCTGTCACTGACAAAGAGATGCACTCTATATTCTTTGTCAGTTTGTTGGATGGGTGAGGGAAGGGGAGAGGAGGGGAGCTGTAGTCCCTTGGATCACCTGCAAAACCACAATTTTTTTGGTGTGTGTGTGTGTGTGTGTGTGTGTGTGTGTGTGTGTGTGTGTGTGGAGTAGAGATCCCCTGTGGTTTTCGTCCCCTCCAGGAACTGAAGCAAGCAGGCTTCCTGGTGTGTTGTATCGCTTCAGCTCAGTGGAGAAACTAGTAAGAATTAAGACCACCTGTTAAGTCAAAATCCAAACATCTTCAAAAGACCCTCCAGTGCAACCCCCCAGGAAAGAGAATCCCCCTGGACTGAAATCTCTTTGAAGGCAGCCCCTTGCTCAAGTTCAGCAGCAAGAATGTGACCCCACCCCTTTGCTCCTTCCCCACTGTGCCTGGAGCTGATTAAATATAAAAAAGGAAATTATTTGCACTCCAGATAATCAAATCAGATAAGACTCAAGTCTGAGTCTTTCCATTACAGATTCATATTTGTTTCCCATCAAAATGCAGTTTTAATTGCTTCAGTGTAATCGTGCTAATAAATAACATGCAATTATTACACAGCAACAGTTTAAAAACAACAACAACACCCAGTGTCATACAGAGGAAAGAATGGACAAGATTATCCACCAAAAAACCCAAATGTTACTTTATATAATCTCCTAAGCTTGTGACATTATACAATTTGCAGTACTGCCAGAGAAGAGGTCATACAGTTAAATCCTGTGCAAACCTGCCAGCAAGTAAGCCCTATTGAACCCAATGAAACTTACTTCTGAGTAGACACATTCGGGATCACATTGCTAATCACGAAAGCTCTGATTTATTTCAATCCCATTCTTCCTGCTGTCATCAAATGGCTTGGTACCTGGAATTTGCAGGGGAGTCAGCTGTGGTTCTGGGAGAAAAATTCATTCCTTTTTTTCAAAATAATTGGTTTGGGGGTTTTAGCTTATATAGACCTATAATAAGAACATTATGAAGTGAACCTGTTCTTCCAAAATGGCATTTTATGTCAGGTCGAGAGCTGAGTACCTGGATTTGTGCTGGCATGCAAAGGGAAAGAACCATCACTCTTTGTAAACTTGAACAAAAATCAGGGGGGAAATCCATATTTTAAGGCATGTCCTTCTTGGTAACCATTCAAAGAGCTTGGGAGTTGGACCTAAACCTGGAAGATCCAGGTTCAAATCCCTGTTCAGCCATGAAGCTTCCTGGGTGACCCTGGGCCAATCACACCCTCTCAGCCTCACCTACCTCGCAGGGTTGTTGTGAGGACAAAAGGAGGGGAAGAACTTTGTGCACTATAGAGACGTGAAAAATAAAAAATACATATTCATTTTATGAGCACCAAAGCATCCCCTTACCCCCCCACCACCACCACCATTTTGTACAGCACGTGCACTTTTTGCAAGAACCAAACACCAGTATGGAATTGCAGGTTCTCATTCTTGTTCTGCTATTTCTGCTCACCGCCCCAGTGTGGGACCCTTCCGGGAGTGGGCTCCAATTTGGCCAAATTGCACTAAGTCTGGCCCTGCTGACACCCTTGAGTGCCGTATCCTGAATGAATGCGACTTTGACATTTCTCACAGATTTCCATTTCTTCTGACACTTTAATGGTCCCCTTTGATGTTCTTTCAGATTTTGTTACTCCAATAATGCCCACAAGGACTACAGAAAATGTCTATTTCAATTGTCTCTTCCAGCAAGAAATCAGCAAGAAATCCCACTGTTTCATGGGGTTTCTTCCCATAAAACCATGACCCCTCATTGCTTTCTGATGATCTTTTAACCATCTTGAGCTGCAATCTTAGGCACACCTTCCTGGGACTTACCAAGCACAATTGGACTTACTTCTGAATAGACATGCATAGGCATGTGCTATTTGTGACTTCTCCACAATGTGCTAGGATGCTTACCATTACACTGTCAATATTTTATTTCAAGGCATGCATCTATAAGCATGCGCTTTGAGCTGAGCACCTGCCAAGAGAGCAGGGGCCAGATCAGTGACTGGCCAGATCTTTGCCGGCTTACTGGCAAGAGACCTCAGAGCCATTAAAGGTAAGTGAAAATGCATCAAAGACTGCTACCTATAGCTGCAATGTAAAATGGGTACATTGTTACATTTAGGAATTGTTTCAGGAAAAATGCTGCAAAAATCAAATTGTATTTATATATGTTCCTACAGACACAGCATCTTTTTCTCCACCCAAGAATAGAGTCAGTAATTTCTGTTTGAACTCTCTTCTCTAGTTCATGATTTTATACTCAATCTGCATTTAATCAAACACATAAATACGGACATTTGCACTCTGTGTGCCAATAACCACAGCCCGTTGTTGTCCTGCACTGTATGCTAACTTATGCTTGAACAGAAATGCTGCCTAAATGTTACCATCTAGTGGCCAGAGCACATATCGCCTCTATGAACTGTCGCTACTTCACTATGCAAGAGTGAAAATAAAAGAGAAAATAAAGAGTGAAAAGAGTGAAAATAAAGAGGGATGTAGATGGGAACTCGTTGGCATCACCCCAAATTTCAGAAGAGAACATGGCAGAGAAAATGATTTCCCAGAATACTCAACTAAATATACACACAGGATCTAGCATGCATAACAAACCACCAGCACTTCAAACATGAAACCCAGCCCTCTACCTCCTGCAGGCTTGGAAATGGCAAATGCTCTTTCTGCAAACCTAGCTTTTTTAAAGGTGCATCTAAATGCAAGGCCTGGTTAAAAAAAAAAAAAACTGACCGCCAAAAATGCAAACAATGCTCATCCAAGTGAGCATGTCCTCATTTCACTCCATTCGGAGTAAATATTTAGCTTTATAACCCATATCTTTCTTAACAATTTAGAGCCCATATCTCAAAAAGCAACAACCAAGTATACAGTTGCAGTTGGCATGAGTGGATATATATATCCACT
The DNA here is from genome assembly GCA_029204185.1 of Lerista edwardsae. NCBI lineage: Eukaryota > Metazoa > Chordata > Lepidosauria > Squamata > Scincidae > Lerista > Lerista edwardsae. The sequence continues at coordinate 57,209 of JAJKFI010032710.1, read as the reverse complement.
CATGCCAACTACTTTAAAACACTGTGGTGTTGGTTGAAGAATCAACTATTTGCCTGCAACTGTATACTTAAAAAATACTTAAAAACTGTATACTTACCACATATATTTACCATGTACTGGGGAATTTCTAGGCACAATACCTTATGCTTCTCTTTTCACTTGTAGGCCAGGGGCGAGTGTTCCTCATGCAAGTTTGAGAAAATGTTTCTGTTCAAAGGCTGAGTCAGTTGCAGACCTGGGGTGAAGACTACAATCATGACTGTTCCAATAAGTTGAATAAACCCAGGTGGAAACTTTGTTCTTGCACACATGAAGGAAAATAATTTGACACAAATCCATTAATACTGGGCCAAGAAGAAATTCCAGCTTTCACTTTTGGCTGAATCGGGAGTTAGCAATGACATCACTAGGGTTTGCATGTGAGAGCTCATGCATTACCCCCATAATGCACCTCCTCCCGCACCAGACCATGCAGAATAAATTACAGTCTCATACACATAGCCTAAATGCAGTGGCATCACTAGGGCTAGTGTAACCCCCATTAACAAACTTTCTTTATCTATTTTAATATGTAAAAGAACAGGTCACCCAACAAAAAAAAAAACAGTAGTCAACTTGATGACAAGCACAACTGAATAGGAATTCTAGTATTAGCTCTCATTCATGGAAATGAGAGCTCTCATACTTATTGGTTCCTTGCTGTATCTTAAAACCTCATTGTCTCTCAGAACGACCAGTCACATTGGTCAGTTCTGAGTTAAGGAAATCCACGTTTTGTGACATAAGGCACTTGTGTCTTCCTTTTCTGGTTATATGATAGAAGCCAGATATTCCAGAATTCCAAGATTTCACAATTTTGGCTAGCTGTTGTGTTACACACAGAGAGAGGGGGGGGGAGTGTATCACCCAGTGCCGTCTCCACTCCCCTAGTAACACCACTGGAAGTTAGGGCTCTTGATGAAAAACTTTCCACATAAATTAGAGTAAGGGATGAAACTGTCTCCCCCTTTTCTGCCACCAGAAATCACCTGACATAGCATTTTTCTCTAGAGAATTGCACAAATCTCCCCCACCATTTTGCCACCTGTGAATTTGATTTGCCATTTCCAGCAGGCAAACACTGTGGTAGGATTTTGATTTCACTTTGGAGAAGAGAGACAGGTGAAGCAACTGGACTTCCTGCTAAAGTCCTCTGCTGTAAACATGCCAAGCACAAAGATGGAGCTGGGACCCGAATCCCAGAAAATTTGGATCCATTGACTTTTTGGATCCATTGACTTTCTTCTTGGCATAGAGGCAAAGCAGAAAGCCACAGCAGAGCAGTACTTTACTCATAAGGAAGTGACAGTGCAGGGAGTACAGGAGGGCAGGGAATACAGCTCTAGGGACTACTAGTGCTGAAGTCAAGGCAGGAGTCAACTGCTGTTTTCAGTGCAGAAGAGGGTGCAAATGCAAGGACAGATGAATGTTTTACCATGGAGGCAGGAACACCAACTTAGTCCCATTTGGGAAACCTGATTGGTTCATGTTTCCCAGGTGAGTGACCAATGGGGTTTTAAAATGTCATACATTTAGGAACCAAAGAAGAGCCCTGCTGAATCATGCCAAAGGCCCATCTAAATCCAGCATCCAATTTCCCAGGGTGGTCCATCAGTCTGCCACAAAGGCAGACTTATCTCCCCTGTCCCTGGTTAATTCAGAAGCACACTGCTGCCAATCCCAGGCATAGTGCACAGCCATCATTTCTAGCAGCCATTGACAGACATGACCTCCGTGACTATGTCAGGGTTCTCTTAAAGCCATCTAAGCTAATAGCCATCAGTGCATCTTTGGGGAACAAATTCCATAAGCTAATTATGCACTGGGTAAAGAAGTACTTCCTTTGGTCTTTCCAGAAATAATGTCATCAGTTTCAGCGAATGATTGTCAGTTCTATATTACGATAGGGTAAAAATAAATCTCTCACCATTTTCACAATGCATAATTTTGTACATTCTATAAGATGTCCCCTTTAGTTGCCTTACTTCTAAACTAAAAAGCATCAAATACTTTTGCCTTCCTGCATAGGGAAGGAGCTCCAGCCCTCAGATCATTTGCTGCAACCCACATGTTTGTTTCTTGTGGGTAACACACACAGGTAAGTGAATCTGAAGATTTCACTTGGAATATAGTTCCCACTTTTTACCAGCAAGGGGAGCTATGTAACACTTTAAAGTAAATCAGAGAGAAAAGTAGAAATTTCTACTTTGAGGACTATATAGTATATTTTGATCCATGCAAAGTGTCTCCTCTTATTCTCCCCTCCGGTAGTTCCTTATCTCATCAGAGATTGTAATCAATACATGCAAAGTAATATTGCTGGTTTGTGCTTTTGCCTAGCAGAATTTACAACCCGGGGATCCTTCATGCCACCCTGGAAATGTGGAACATCTGCCAACCTGAAGAGGGAATATAGACAACTTCTAACATTTGAAGTAGATCATAGCCATCATCTCATCTCATCTACCAATCCCATTCAGATCAGAGCTACAAGTTACAATTATTTTTCTCCTTTTTTCCTGATGATGCTCTTATGCCTTTTTACAACTGCATGTCATGGATGTGATTTAGACAGCATTAAGCCGCTCTACGTTCCATTCATTTCAGTGAAAGAGCTACATGGTATTTAATTGTGTAAAACATGTATGCAATGCTTTTCCCAACCCAGGAGGAAGCTCAAAGCAGTTTACAATGTTAAACTAAAACAGCTTAATGACAAAACGATAAAATATCAACCAGAAAAATTTAAGACAGCAAAAACTTCACAGCACAAACATCAGCTGCAACAACAAAAAGCCTTAACCCCTTTGGAACATCAACAGAGAAGGAACAGAGCTGATCTAGGCCAGACACCACAACAGGAAGGTCATGAGCTGCCACCAGCCATATTTCCAAGGGTAATAATGTCCCCAACAGAGTCTCCTTTGAGTATCTTATAGGACAGGCAGATGCCGATGCAGAGAGATACACTGGCTAACTCTTCCGTTAACACCTTTGATGTTGACACCTTTGGAATGGAGTATGATGGAAGTTTCAGTAAATGAAGCATGATAATCAGGCTTGGATTTTTTGTTACCAATGTATCAACTGTCATCTCATTAAGCTTAGCTGCCAAACTCTCTTCCAACCTCACTTCCTCCCATTTGTAAAATGGGAATACTGCAGTATAAAAATCACAGACAGGAACTTTTGAACCAGTGCAATATTTCTCATATTTTAATACTGGCACCAGGCAGCCAGTGGTGAATGAGAGTGTACTAAGTGCAGGGGAATAGCTAAAGAAGCATAGGGGGTGCAATTGCACTGGGGAACAAGCTTTAGGGGGGGCAACAAGATGAGCTTGACACTAGTGGCCAAAATTGTGAAAACCTTGGTACATATGAATACCATTCGATGCAGAATGCAATGAAACAAATTGGGGTGTGATATCTTCATTCTATCAAACATTATGGCCAAAAAACAAGAAAACAAAAATACAACTGTGATGTCATTTCCTATTGTGATGTCACGTCCAGGGCATCATTTTGCCCTCTGCATCAGGCAACACTTTTACTATCTACACCAGCAACTAAGAGCGTAATCCTAACCTGGAGTTAGGCCAGCACAAGTTAAGCCAGCAAAGTTTGACAGGCACAAGGGCCATTGTAAAGCACATTTGGACTACTCTCGGAGTCAGGGAGGATGGCACATGTCTGTTTGGACCACTCTCAGAGTCAGAAAGGCCAGCACACATACTGTACAGTGTCCCTTGTGCCAGACAAACTTTGCTGGCTTCCCATTAAATTAATGGCAAAGCGGTTACTTTTTCTGCACAATATTTCAGAAAGCTCACAAATCAACCATCTCTCAAAACCCTGAATCAGAAGCAAAGGTTATCCTTAGGGTGGATTCTGTATCAATTGCTATCAGAGGAATGGAGGCTTGGACAACATAAAAAGAAGCAGAATTGGAACATGAAACAATTTAAAGAAGAAAAAATCTCAACTCTTCCTTCCATCATGCTTCTGTTGAAGTGAAGATCCTGAATAAGGGAGGGGGGAGAATGTAAACTTTTGTAAACCTTTTGTAAACTTAAGATGCCTGTAAAAGAAAAATATAGTCCTGTCTATTTTTTCTAGTAAGTGACTCATCACTAAAAAAAATTCCAGTATTTGTAGAAGATACAGTTTCCACAAACAAAGGTGGATTAACCACGCAAGAGAAGAAGAAGGAAATGCTCCTCTGATATAATCTGAGGAGCAATTAAAGGATTAGAGCTGCTTCAAACGTTACAAAATTTCAACCCAGAAAGCCTTTGCATTCCGGAATTTGCAGGCAGTCCTCACGTAGACCATGACATAGGCTGGGTCTGTAAAATGCTGTGGAAACTGATTGGCGAGGGGTTCCTGATCCAAGTGCACACACCAAAATACATGAGCATGCAATTATCATATAATGATCAACAGGGAGTTTTCACAAATTTCATCACTTCTGAAACAGCTCCACTAATCATAAATCCAATTCATTATCTGAAAATTTCCTTCTGATCTACATGCTGTACAATAAGATTTCAAACACAGGCAGGCTCTGGCCGCAGGATTGCAATCTTAGCTGCAGTCCTCATGTGTTGCCTCCTTCTCTGATGCACACAAATAGGGTTCAAGGAATGCTGACATCATGGCTAACAATGTAGGCACATCTCCTTCCCTGACAGTAAGTTTCCAGGATGTTGCCTTATAGCTGCCTTATAACAGGCCAGACCACCAGCTAGCTCAGTAATGTCTCCACTGCCTAGCAGCAGTTTTCCAGGGCTTCAGTCAGGGTTTTTCCCCAATTGCATCTAGATATGCCAGGGACCATTACACCGCACCATTTCACTCATTTCACATGCTAGCAAGGTGATGCTCAAAATCCTACAAGCTAGGCTTCAGCAGTATGTGAATCGAGAACTACCAGATGTACAAGCTGGTTTCCGAAGAGGCAGAGGAACTAGAGATCAAATTGCCAACATTCGCTGGATCATGGAGAAAGCAAGGGAGTTCCAGAAAAACATCTACCTCTGCTTCATTGACTATGCTAAAGCCCTTGATTGTGTGGATCACAACAAACTGTGGCAAGTTCTTGAAGAGGTGGGTGTACCAGACCACCTTATCTGTCTTCTGAGAAACCTGTATGCGGGCCAGGAAGCAACAGTTAGAACTGGACATGGAACAACTGACTGGTTTCAAATTGGGAAAGGAGTACGACAAGGCTGTATACTGTCACCCTGCTTATTTAATCATATGCAGAGTACATCATGAGGAAGGCAGGGCTGGATGATTCACAAGCTGGAATCAAGATTGCTGGGAGAAATATCAACAACCTCAGATATGCAGATGATACCACTCTAATGGCAGAAAGTGAGGAAGACCTCAAGAACCTTCTGATGAGGGTGAAAGAGGAAAGTGCAAAAATTGGCTTGAAGCTCAACATTAAAAAAACTCACGGCAACCACTCCCATCACTTCTTGGCAAATAGAAGGGGAAGAAATGGAAGCAGTGACAGACTTTATTTTCCTGGGCTCCAAGATCACCGCAGATGGTAACTGCAGTCATGAAATTAAAAGACGTTTACTTCTTAGGAGGAAAGCTATGGCGAACCTAGACAACTTAATCAAAACCCCAGACATCACCCTGCCAACAAAGGTTCGCATAGTCAAAGCTATGGTTTTCCCAGTAGCCATGTATGGCTGTGAGAGCTGGACCATAAGAAAGGCAGAGCGCCAAAGAATAGATGCTTTCGAATTATGGTGTTGGAGAAGACTCTTGAGAGTCCCCTGGACTACAAGGAGATCCAATCGGTCAATCCTCCAGGAAGTCAAACCTGATTGCTCCCTGGAAGGACAAATCCTGAAGCTGAAGCTCAAGTACTTTGGCCACCTCATAAGAAGAGAGGACTCTTTAGAAAAGACCCTCATGCTGGGAAAGATTGAAGGCAAAAGGAGAAGGGGGCGGCAGAGGATGAGATGGTTAGATAGTGTCACCAAAGCAATGAACATGAAATTGGGCGAACTCAGGAAGGTAGTGGAGGACAGGGAGGCCTGGCGTGCTGTGGTTCATGGGGTTGCGAAGAGTCGGACACGACTTAGCGACTGAACAACAACAACATGCCAGGGATATGCATGTGCACTCTCACTGAGCTACGGCCCATCCCTGAGCTATGGCATGAAGTTTGATCCAAGTTCTCATACCAGGCTGAATCAGGACTGATGAGTGACGCAGATGTTTCTGCCCTGTTTTCCATCAAAATTACCCAGAGCAGTTTCCCAGCAGTTTTCCTTCAAGGTCAAGCCTACTGAACATCAGCAGTATGAATTCTTTTTCTGACCATTCTCTGGGCCATATCTGAGCTCAAACTGATGAGCTCTGGGGTGAGCTCCATCATCTTGGCATCTGTGAACCCTTCCTCAGAGATACTACTTTTGATATAGGAGCTGCTCCTTTTGGTATATGAGTGTGGCTCCTTCCCAGGGCCAGCTGTAGGAGCTATGGGTCCCAACTGGAAACATCTTTTGTAGAGCCCCTGGTTCACAGCCAAGGACTGCAGAATCTTAAATATTTATGTTTCTCTCTTTTACTGTATCTTTATAGCATTATTGTAGAATGGAAAGCTATCAAAATGTGCACTAAAAAAAGTGCATGCGAGTTAATGGACCAAATTGGTCTAAGCACATTTTAATATAAAATTGCATACTACAGTGGTATTCAAACCTTTTAGACCGGGACCCACCTTTTCGAATGGCACTTGTATCAGGACCCACCAGAAGTGATGTCATTAACCTGGAAGTGATGTTGTGGCAATATAACAAGAGTAGGATCTGCTGTTTCCAAGATGGCTGCTCCAAGCTTTCCACGGCCCACCTGACATCAGGTCACGACCACCAAGTGGGTCCCGACCCACAGTTTGAATAACACTGGAATACTAGACTAGAGCAGGTTATCCTAGTGCAGGAGCCGCTGAATCACAGGACCCAACTGGGAGTAATTTGTCCAATTAGCTTGAAGCCAGCCCTGACCCTTCCCATGTTATGAACACAAACTACATGGGGAGAGTCCATGCTCCAGTTCCTCTCCACAAGTGTTTTGCCTCAGTTAACCAGGGTCAACCCTAGTGTGGCCAGGAGCCTCGATGTGGCATGGGCTGCTGGCTGTCAGTATCAACCATGGTAAATTAGATGGACCATCTCTGGCCTCCATATAACGTCTCTCTGTGCCTCTCCTTTCTCAAAACGCTGCCACAGAGGATCCAATCCTGATTAGATACTGCAGGAAAGAGGAGGACTGCAGCATGAACAAAGATGTAGTTGAGGGAGAATAGAACTCCAAGAAAGCAGGAACAGTGATGTCCCCAGCAGAACCCCTCAAGAGCTGCCTTCAAAACCTTTTTCCAAGGACCTTAGAGTAGAACCAGTACTTGTTCAGCAGAAAGAAATATATGTGGGCATATATTAATGTTGAGGCTACCTCCTTTCCCAAGGGACAATATAGAGTTCACGTAACATTAAGGCTGCAGTTCTATGTAAACCTACCTGGGAGTAACTCAGTGAGACATTCCAAGTAAACATTCCTAGATGGACTTTTTACATCTACTTGGGATTTTTTAAAATTCCAATTCTCACTTTTTACACATTTTAAAACTACTACAACCCACTCCAGGTGAAATAATCTGGATCTTGCAATGAGGAATTATAAATGTCAAAGCAAAATCAAGGAGAAAAAGATTACCTAATGAAGGCAATTAAAGTTGATTTCCTTCATTGTTGTTGTTATAGCTTCAGTGGGACATGGCTTTGGGGTGTGTCTTAATGAGCTGATGCACTTGAAATTTACCACAACATCACTAGAGAAGGAGGAGGTAAACATTTCTCCTTGAGCCATTTTCCTACTCAGTCTCATCCTTAAAGACCATTGTTTTGCTCCTACTGTAAAGGCAAACAGCAGCTCAGAGGGTTATCTTCAATGGGAGAACAAGGTTTTTTTAACTTAAAAAAAGCCATAAAGGACCTTTCAAATTGGGAGGAGAGGCTTACCATCTTTGTCTTGGTGGCTGCCAGCTGCCACTGTCTTTCCAAGGAGACTTGAGAACAGAACTCTGTCATGATGGTAGCTTTTGTATAAGATGGCTTTGTTTGGGGGGGGGGACAGAAAGTAGGCCACTTCTGCAGTGAAATTGAGGGAGGCAAAACCATAGAGGGAAGCAAAACCCTAAGTTTTGCAGGAGCCTGAGTTTCTGTGAAACGTGGCCCCTCCCCTTTACCTCCAGAACCATTAGTGCCTTCGGGCACAATAAGGCGGGGTAAAAATCTAATAATAAATAAATAAATAAATAAATTAGTGTCATGGAGTCTTTGCTCTCCAATGGCGCTGGGGAAGGGTAGAGTTAAACAGGAGCTCAGGTCCTGCAAAACTTAGGGTTTTGCCCCCCCTGTATGAATGCCAGGGACGTGGTAGCACAGCAGGTTAATTCACTGTTGCTGGGCTTTCCAACCGGAAGGTTGGGAGTTCAGGACTGCGTGACGGAGTGAGCTCCTGCTGCTTGTCCCAGCTCCTGCCAACCTAGCAGTTCGAAAGCACCTAAATGCAAGTAGATAAATAGGGACCACTTCGGTGGGAAGGGAACGGCGTTCCGTGCGCTACGGCATAGAGTCATGCCGGCTACATGACCATGGAAGCTTGTCCTTGGACAAAATGCCGGCTCTACAGGCTTTGAAACGGAGATGAGCACCGCCCCCTACAGTCGGTCACGACTAGACCATTCGGTCGTAGGGAAACCTTTACCTTTATGAATGCCACTGCACTTGTTGGCACCACTTTTATTCCTTTCCTTGGACCACTTGGACAAACACCAGTTTTCACCATAGCTGTAGATCACTGGTGGCAGCAAGAGCAAAAGGGATGCACCATTTCATTCTCCCCCCCCCCAACACACACAGTCAATGAATCAAAGCCAATGTTTGCCAAACCTTTTGGCCAAAACAGATTTCCTGCAGACAAACTGCAACCCATCACCAAACCAGTTCCGGTGCAAAGGCCACTGCGCTAGTTGTTGTTATGTCATTAAAGAGGTCAAGCAAATCTTTATTTGCCAAATTAACTCTCTCCCATCCATCCCAGAAAAGCCGTTCATCGTAAGCAGTTAGGTTGCAAAGGGTTAATATATATAAATATAGCAGGGTTAAAAAAATATAAATGTTACCTTGCCAAGTAATCAGCAGTGAGACTGTTAAACCATCTTGATAATTGGATAACAGCCACAGGCAGCCAAGGCTAATTTTAGCCTCATAAACCATTACATATTTAGCACATTCTTTTCCTGTCCTAATTTAGGCTACCATTTAAAAGAGCAGGCAAAAAAAGATGGCAAGAGGATAATTAAACAGGCTATGTTTACTTAGAAGTGGGTGTCCTTCACGTGAGCATTAAATCTTGACTCAATAAAGCAGGAGGAAGGCGTCAAATAGAGTTTGGAAGCTAATGCAAGAGATATCAGTATAGCACAACCAATGCCTGATTTTCTTTTTCCAAAAATGTTGCAAACCACAGTGCTTTTTCTTCAGAGGCAAAGACTTGCAAAAGACAAAATTATCAAACTGTATGCATGAAAGTCTGGATTGTAAACAGCCAGCACCAGAGCTCTCACGACCCAGTGGAGTACCAAATGCTGCTACCCCTCACCTGTGGATTGGCCAACCTCTGTTTGTTCCATTCTCTGGATTGGAAAAGGCAATGAAGCAGAAGAGTTACGTGTTAAGGAGGAGAAAGTAATGGGCTAGAGATACAGTACTCTCTAGTCCACTACTCTCTTCCTCTCCACATTACCACTTTTGCATCCATCCAGTTCCAGTCCAGACAGTGAAAGGAAGAGGAGAAAGAGAACAGCAAAGATAAATGGATGAAGCATGGAATTCAAAGCATGGAATTGGGCTTCTTCACTGCTGCTACATACTAGGTCAACATCTTCAAGTGGCAGCCAATGAAGTAGGGCCAGGACAGAGAACATTTGCAGTGTAGCAATGCCTCACCATGCATTATTTATTAGTGGGAGGGGCTCTGCTATTTTCAGTACAGCAACTCATTTCTCCCATAATGTCTAATTTGGACTTTAGAGTGACTTTTTGGCCTATATTTTGTACTTGGCTGCAGATTGTTAAAAATGCATAAATAATCTGGAATAATTGATGATAGGTGAATGACCTTTCAGTTAAAAAAAAGTGTGCCTGAACAGTATGCTCCAAAGTAGAAAAGATCAACCTTTGAAAATACAGTACAAGAAATTTTGGATAATGGATATAGGTCAAAAATAGTCACCCCATGTCAGCTCCTCTCTTGCCACCGAAACATGTGGGATCCCTTATTTTATCTTGTGACATTATCTCACATTAGCTAAAAAGAACCAAAGAGTTCATTTCCTGGCACACAGCCAGAGGAATAAATGAACAGAAATCAATCACAATTCAGACATCATATTTATCGTATCATAATTCATAATTCTCATTTGAGGAATTGGTACAGTGGGCAGTCTGCCACAAATCCTGCACAATTTCAGCTATGAAAATTCATCCTTTTGCACAGTTTTAATTAGCTATGTCATTCTCATAACATATTTAATCATTATATTGCTATACATGCTTTTGTGAGCCTTGGGGAGAAGACACCCTAGAACTCAACAAATAAGCTAGGCAAATGCCTAATTCCACCTTTTTATTAGGAATGAGCTACTGTCCTCATGTATCTTGTAGTTAATGTTTCACAGCTTAACCAACTTTGAAGCAGCTTCTTGTTCTATAGTTGTTGTTCAGTCGCTAAGTCGTGTCCGACTCTTCACGACCCCCTGGACCACAGCATGCCAGGCCTCCCTGTCCTCCACTAGCTTCCGGAGTTCACCCAATTTCATGTTCATCGCTTTGGTGACACTGTCTAACCATCTCATCCTCTGCCGCCCCCTTCTCTATAGTACCTTTCTATATTATTTAAGTCTTGCTAACAACCCAATTTCTGAAATTCTGACTCAAAATACCCTCCTTCTCATTGGGCCATTCTGACATTAAAACACTACTGTGTGATTGACTTCCACGCTGGCAGTTTCACCTGTTCCAAACAAAGAAACCCAGATAACGTGGTGTGTCAGTTCACACTATGTGAAAAGCCTAAGCTTCTAAGAGCATATTAAAGCATGGCCATTTTTAAGTTCAATATCCTATATGTACCAACATTGTTGTGTAGCATGTTGGCTATCAGAGAGTGGGGAGCACAAGAGAACAACATGATGACATCATGGCATGTGGCAGCTGATACTACCTGTTATGATGGAGAGAAGAACAATGATTAGATTAGATAATTTTATTGGCCAAGTATGTAAACCATACCTGGAATTTGATATGGCTACCAGCTACATACATACAGTACTACACATACATAATGAACAATAAATACACAAAACAAATAAGGGCATTATTCAGAATAAAACACTGCCTCAAACTCCAAGTCACCTCGGCATAATTACAAGTTCAACAGTTTAATGGCACAGGGGAAAAAACTATTTTTGTGCCTAGATGTTTTGGTGTACAGAGTCCTATATCGACTCATCACAATGCAGTGATGCAGCAGCTCCTTGGTCCAAGTAACATGTAGTTCTGCTCACAGCCGTAAGATTATTATATGAAACAGCCACAGCAGCAGCAAGAATGAAGACAGCAAGTGTGAAAGCACATAACTCCTGTGCAAGATGAAAACCTAAAGAAAAATAGTTAAAACATCATGGAAATGCAAATCACTCTTAACTGTGGGTATATCCTTATCATCAAGGCTGAAACTTTGTTACCTTAGAAGGACCATACTAAGATTTCACGTTAACCTTTATTATTTACTGTACCTTTTCACAGAGTCATAGAAATCAGAGTTGGAAGATTCCTTCAAAATCATCTAGTCCAATAGTTCAGTGCAGGCTGTCCATAATACAACTTCCCCAATGGATGACTATCCAACTGCTGCTTAAACACCTACAATGATGGAAAGTTTATATTACCATTTTCCACTGTTCCACGGCCAAATTGCATTCACCTTCTTTGCCACCACATCACACTACTGGCTCATGTTTAGCTTGTCCGATGAAATGTTTAAGGTCTTTTTCATACACACTAATGCTCAGGCAAATGCCCCAGCTTTTGATTTTTCTAGCCCCTAGATTTTGGATTTTTTTTTTGGTGGGGGGGAGAATGTGTACTTTTGATTTTTCCTACCCAGAGGCCACTGATCCTTACTGAAGCGCAGTCTCATATTTCAATTATTTATTTATTCCGTGGGGTCACAGCACGAAAAAGACCACAGATCCAATCTATATCCCACCACTTTGTACACCAGGATGCTATGGGAAATCTTGTCAATATCCTTACTGAAATCCAAAAACATTATGTCAACAGCATCCCCCAGTTTTGATGTATCAGAATTCCATCCTTGCCAATACAATACAGATCACTCAAACTATTTACACCCTGCTAACTGAACAAAGGGATGTGGTGGTGCAGCAGGTTAATCCGCTGTTGCTGGGCTTTCCGACCGGAAGGTTGGGAGTTCAAGACTGCGTGATGGAGTGAGCTCCCGTTGCTTGTCCCAGCTCCTGCCAACCTAGCAGTTCAAAAGCACCTAAAAATGCAAGTAGATAAATAGGGATCACTTCAGTGGGAAGGTAACGGCATTCCGTGCACTACGGCATAGAGTCATGCTGGCCACATGACCACAGAAGCTTGTCCTCTGACAAAACGCCGGCTCTACAGGCTTGGAAACGGAGATGAGCACCGCCCCCTACAGTCAGTCACGACTAGACCATTCGGTCATGGGGAAACCTTTACCTTTAACTGAACAAGGAGGCATTTTTTTCAAATGGTGCTCCTCTTGTATTTAGCAGAAGATTGTTCTTCACCCCAGCACAGTGTGTGTGTTTTTTCCCTAGAGGGTGTGTTCTCTCTCTCTCTCTCTCCCTCTCTCTCTCCCTCTCCCTCTCCCTCTCCCTCTCCCTCTCCCTCTCCCTCTCCCTGTGTTTTAAGATCGTGAACCTTTTTGGGACAGAGAGCCATTTAATTCTTTGATTTTATCTGTAACCTGCTTTGTGAACTTCGTTGAAAAGAGGTATATAAATATTCATAATAATATTTATTTAACGCACTCTGATGCTCTTAGATAGGTACAACCCACTTTGACCCAGAATCTCATTGCTAGCTACTGTACAGCTTGGCAACTTGTATGCATCCATTTAAACTGTGCTCATTGTAACACACCACATAAGATTGCTCTTGATAACTTGTTCTCTCTTAATAGTCATTTAATATCCTCATTGAGGGCTCTGCCCCTCTTAAGCCAGTCTATTAAAGATAACACTGTACAGAGAGAGGATTCTCTTGATTTCCATAATAACTATCCTCACATCTAGGCAGATGGGCACTCTGGCTCCAGGCAGCCTTGCACCATTAACCACTACTTATTTCAGCAGAGTCTTTGTGGAAGAATGATACATCAGACCAACAACTGTGCTCCCATTCTGACAACTCTTCCCTCATTCTGCGGGTGAAAGAGATTTGATCTGCATAACAATATCCCCCAGATGCCTTCTCATTTAGAAACATTTTCTTAATTGTGTTGAGCATGAAAAGCTTTTATTGTCCAAAAATCAAGTGATGAAGGCTAAATGGCTATGCTAATCTGACCCTTCCTTGCAAAAAAAAAAAAAGTCTACATGGTATATTGGTGTCCCTACAGGTAAACTGCATGCAAAATACTTTCCCTATTGAAATGCAAAGCCAACAAAAGTAACAGTATGGAAGGAGGGGGAGAGAGAATAATTCATTCGGAAGAGTGCTAAAGAGATCTTGGTTGAATGTCACTGCTTAGACTAACATTTGCTAGTATCTGTAAAAGTGGGGAATTTTGAATGCTTGACTCTCAATTCATTTTACTTGGAATCTCTACATCAGATTCTCAGCACCTACAAACCACAGATCATACTAATTCATAATCTTAAATCTGTGGTTCTCAAACTTTTTAGCACCAGGAAAAATCACTCTAGGGGGACCTAGCTAGTTTTATGAGACTTTTTTAAAGGTGATCTAGAAAGGAATTTTTATTTACAAGTAATATTTGCAAAAAAAAAAAGAAAAAAACAGCATCCCATCCCTCAGTCCATTTCTCCTAATGAGGCAGCCCTAATGTATAGTCCCAAGGCTTGAGGGTCTTAGTTATGCGACCCAGCCTTCACCTGCCCCCACTACCTGTCAAGGACAGACTTGGAAAAAAACTCCAGAAAAAAAAGTCTCAAGCAGTTCTCTCCCTATACAATCAGTTCTCTTTATATGCAAATTGGTATATGCTAATTCACTTCCATGCAAGGGACAGTATTGCCACCTGCCTCTCATAACCTGTGACACTGTTCCTCATTATCTGTGAATACTGTGCTGGTGCACTTGGGCTCTGTGCAGCTATGAGCAAGTAGGTGGGCAGGGACAAGAGAGGTTGCAGAAGGAGAAGTGGCCTCCTCACAAACAGGCGCCTGTACCATGCAGGGGGAAGAGGAAGATACACCTGTACCGCATATGGCTGATGGGGAGGGGATTGTGGTAATCACATTCACAATTATATTCTTCTTCTTTTAAGAACATTGTCTTGATTGGGTCAATTTTCTGCATCAAATGAGCACTGGTATTGGCCTGTGGAGAACTGGACACATTTGTGTCCATTCTCAGAATTGCCCCACCCTCTTGGGAGCCATCTTGGGGACTCCAGCTAAACATTCACAACCCTGGCAATGATGAGTGGCTAGTGATGAGAGGTCTCTAGAAGGCCACACAAGGACTGCTCCAGGGCTGGGGCAAGCGACTTGGAGGAGGAGGATAGGTGAAGAAAACTCCCCCCCCAACTGCTGAACTTTGAGGCCACATTGTTGTGCCAGCAACTTTCAACAAGTTGAAAGATACCCAGCGCGGAGGAGAAAGCATCAGATGTTGGAGATGTTAATGAGCCCTCACTATCACCCAAGGCCATAGACTTCCAGGAAATACCTTTACCTCCATGACTCTCCCCCACCTCTGGATGCAGCGCACACCCCATTGGCACAGCTGCATCAGGACTGGAAAATTGAATAGAATTGGGCCCTTAATCCCCCCTAAGTGGATCTGATTGCATCTTTTTTTACCAGTTACATAACACTGCAAACACGTAGCAACTCGGTACCTATTCAACAACATTTATGTTCTGACCAACTGTAGGGGGCGGCGCTCATCTCCGTTTCTAAGCCTGTAAAGCTGGCGTTTGTCCAAGGACAAGCTTCCGTGGTCATGTGGCCGGCATGACTATACGCCGTAGCGCACGGAACGCCATTACCTTCCCACTGAAGTGGTCCCTATTTATCTACTTGCATTTAGGTGCTTTCGAACTGCTAGCTTGGCAGGAGCTGGGACAAGCAACAAGAGCTCACTCTGTTGCGCAGTCTCAAACTCCCAACCTTCCAATCAGAAAGCCCAGCAGCACCTATTTAACCCTCAGCGCCACCACGTCCCTTATTTCTCTATGGTAGCACCTTTCAAATGCAGTGGCATAGATAAGGCATCTGCTACCTGGGACAAAGAAGATGTTTGTAGCCCACCCCTTCATGAGATCAAATTTAACTTATTAAGTAAATCAATAAAATGTTTTCTGCTTAATTGGCTATAACTTTTGATAAAATACAAATATTCCAATGCTGTTTGCATTCAGCATTAAATTACCTTTCTATTGATACATACCAAGATTTGCACAATTTTGGCCACTAGTGTCAAGCTCAGCTTGTTGCACCCCTAAAGTTTGTTGCCCAATGCAGTTGCTACCCCCTATATCCCCTTGGCTATGCCACTGTTCATATGGAATGCCTTACCATTAACTCCCTCTCTGTTCACTTTCCAATAATAGCTGAAAACGGATTCATTTTTCATAGCTTCTGCAGATTAGTACGTGTGTGCGCTAAACTTTCTTGTTTTGTTACTACTGCCTGATGCTATGCATTTATTGTGTCCTGCTTAACAAGTTATTTTGTTCTTTTGCTTATGTGTTATTGTATTACTTTTTTTATTTTGTTGTAAGCTGCCTTGGGCACCTTCCAATGAGGAAAGGAACAAGATATAGACATTTTTAAATAAATTTTTCAATACACTTTCCCTACCACTGCCTGTTTTGGATGGCACATGTTTACCAAGCCTCTTGTGAGCACAGAAATGCAAAGAAATAAAAATCAGTTACGATAAATCATATTTCAAAATAGGGACAACTATGAACTCTCTGCAAACAAAGTACGGATGCTTAATACATGACATGCTTCACCAAAACAGCTAAGATAATAAAAGCCGCCTTTGAAAAGATGATGTTGTTTTAATTATACCCTCATTTCAAATTCAAAAAAAACTGAACTATGAAAGGTCATGTTTTAATTCTGTCCCAACTTGCATGATTCATGTGACATTCTGAGTAAAGTGTTGCATGGGTTCACGGGCTAGGTGACATTTCTCAAAACCTCTAGAGTTGGGAACTCCAAAAGGGAATACATTGACCCCTATATTCAGATATGAGGGGGATTTTCCCAGAAAGGAAAAAGTCCATGCAGAAACATCTCAAAATAAGAAAACAGTATCCACATCAGCATTGTTGTGAGGCATAGAGTTAGTAACCTCCTCCCTGCCATGGCTCTGATCCGCAGAAGGCTCAATCCAGCTACTGTTTAAAACAAGCAATTCACATCAAATAAATGCACAATATAATCTGAGGTTTGGCCCTCCTGCACCCAATCTTTTCCTGTACCTGTGCATTACCAGTGCACCGCAGGAGGAGGAGACTGGTAGCATGTTCAGTTCAGTTTTATTACAGTCAAAGACCAGATATACAAGTAAATTATCCAAAGATAAGCATGTAATTAAAATTGGTATATAAATTTATAAATGTGTAAACAAATAATAAATACAATCCTAAATTCAATGGGTTATTATTCTTTCCCTTGGGCCAGCAACGCTACACTGGTAGCATTGTTTAAACTGGTTCTCAGGAAAGCTTCTCTGCTTACAAAGGTGGTGGGCTACTTCAGAGTACCGGGTGCAAGGGAGTGGCAACAGGACGCAGGCATCTTGTTGTCTCATGCCTCCCTGGGGCACCTGGTGGGCCGCTGTGAGATACAGGAAGCTGGACTAGATGGGCCTTTGGCCTGATCCAGCAGGGCTCTTCTTATGTTCTTATGCTGTTACTCACAGCCCAATCCTATGCTGCTCTCCTGCCCCATGATACAGCACTATCGGCTATCACTGTATTCTGTGGGGCAAGAGAAGCATCTGGAAGTCTCCTTGGGGTAACGGACCACTGCAGTGGCGATCCTATCTTTACTGTGGGAGGTAAATGCCCCCAGCATTGCACTAGTGGAGTGGGGGAATTGCCTTTCACAGAGACGAGCAGCGGGAGAGGAGTTCGGCCCTCCCGCCCATAGCTGTGTCTGAATGGCTCCAAAATGGAGCATTGTGTGGGGCATGGCGGAGAGGCAGTGCTAGGGGTGGCGATCTGTGGATCGGGCTGTGGAGCAGAGAATCAGCTAGGTCCGCAACTGGAACACTGGTTCCCTTACCCTGTGTTACGTCCCTATGGGTCTAGTCTGATCTGCACCAGTGAAATAGCTGGTGCAGATTCAAGTAGCCCATGTAGGGCTTTTAGGTGCAGGGGTGGGGGGGGGGGTGGAGAGCATATAATGCAGAGGCAGCATCTGCCACTGTCCCTGCCCCCTTCCCAGGCCTGAACTGCCCCCTGGGCTGCCCTCCCCCACTCAGGAATGCCTTCCAGCCACTTGGCGAGGTACGTACGGCCACAGGTTCCTCCTAGGCTACTGACTAGCACAGAGGCCCAGAGTTACCAGCACTGGCCTTCCCGTTAGCACCTCTCCCCTCCCAGCTGCTGCTAAGTGGCTTATGGCACATTCCCAACAGCTGTTGCCGGGGCAGTGTCCAGGATCAGGCCCCAAGTCCTAATACGGAAACCCAGGATTCTCACGAATACAGTTTTCTACTGTAATCATCCTTTTCATTTTCAATTTAAAATATTTATATAAAGCATTTATTTCCTGATCTGTTCTGGATCGTTATCAACTTTCCTCCTCAGTGCATAGAATACCTAACAAAATTAATTTCCAAAGCCAACAGAGAGGGGTTTAATACAGCTAATGAAAATATGCAGATACGGGACAAAGGAACAACACTGGAGCCCATTATTTTGGCCAAAGAAAGGAGGACTGAAACCAGGACGTTCAAGCCTAATGTGCAAGCAGGCTTGAACTGAAACTGTTTATTCTGGATTTTCTAACTTATCTCTAAACAAGGTAAGTTCATCTAAGTTCATGGTTCTGTTCCTTGTGTTTTTTTGGCAAACTCTGTGGTGTGCAATTGAATGCATGTGGTAATTTATATCCAGAGCATGTTGAACTCTATTCCTCATCATTTAGCTATGTTAATTCCCCTGAAATATCCAGGCATACGGAGTGCAGCTGATTTCCTTATCTTGTGTTTAAGTTGGCATCAGTTAAGACAACACAGAAGCCTATGCAAACGTGCCTTCTTACATCTCCTTCCTCTACAGTTTCCTCTATTCAACATATGGGCTGGAAATGAAAGGAATGAACTACAGTATCCATTCCCTACCAGTCTCCTTATGCTCAGGACACAGGCATCCCGGTTCATTGAAGGGTGTGCCCAGGAGGCAGCTACGTGCACTTTGTCAGTGCTTGTGCAATGAAGTAGCAGGGAAGGAAAATGAGCCAAGGTGGGTGCTTTAAAAACCACAGGTGTCTGTGCTGATCACATGAATCTAATCCTGCCCAAAAAACCATGCAGCAATTTTGCAACCAACAGCTCTAGTGCTTGAATCACAAGGAGGCCAGAGATGATCTGGCTCCTTTTTGTTTTGTGCTGGGTACCCTAGCTACTATTTTTAGATTCCTCCGAGGAGAGGCCACAATTTAGCTAAAGTTGGGAGGAGTCAAGTCATGGGGCTTATGGATTTCATTAAGGACCCCACCCCTTCCTCCACAATTCAATCATTGTTGGTAAACAGGTACTAGCATGGCAAACATAGGGTAGAGTTTGAGACAAATATGGATTATACATTGTGCCCTGAATTCACATTTAAGAAATATTCAAAGGTTGTGAACTCCAACAGGCACCTGCTTGAGTCTTATAACCTGCCTTTAACTATGGGAGGTGGTGAAATTAAATAGGGCAGAAACCCAACCTTCTGAAGACTAGAAGCCTAGTCTTCGGCAATTCTCTTGTGCCAGCCCAGGAGTGTCGCAAACGTGCTGCAAAGCATGTTTGTGTCTCCTTAGGATTCAGCTGAGCCTGTGCATGGATGACCCAGGCCTTGTGCCACCCAGACCAGGTAAGGTTGTCCAGATAAACTTAGCCTGTGGGTGGGAGCTGGGGAGGATGGGGGAGGGCATAACAGAGGCTGATTAGGGTAGAGAGAAGGCAGGGGAAGGAGTACTGGACCAAGGAAGGGGGTGGAGCCAGCCTGGGAGATCTCGACCATACCCTAGCACCCAGCCTGGTCGGCCTTATATGGGGCATTCGGATGGGGCATCAGCGATTTCACTGGTGCAGATCCAAGTAGCCCTATTGGGATGGCTGTCGTGCGATACGGGGCAAGGGGAATTAATTGGGCTGCTAGTCAATTTCACATCTAAGGGAAATGTTTAAAAAGAAAATATCTTCTTGAATACAGAACATTGTTGAGTGAAAGAAGTAGCTCGGCAGATTCCTCCTTTTTTAATGAGCTATGAGTGTTTTTAAGTATGGATAAAACTCATCCTTCTATGTGCTTAAAATTTTAAGAACTTTAAAACCAAAATTGTCTTGGCACAAGGGAATCAGGAAATTGTGCTACTCGTCATAGATAATCTGCAACAGACATCTAGTACAATTGCAAGAAAATCCATAAATATGTATTGCTTCAGTACTGGTCATGCTGCTGAAAGGTTCCCCCCACCCACCCAGTACTGCTAGGAGTGTTACACAGAGCTACAAAACTGATTTGACCAGGGAAGAGAGCAAAAGAGCCAGAGCAAAATGATTTACAGGCAATATTGTGCCTCTCTCCTTGAAAAGTCTTCATTTGTAGGCAGCCTCACAGTATTTTTTGCAACAGAGACTGAAGATTATCCCAATTGCCTAAAACTACATTCTTCTAATATAAGCCATAGACATAGTAACAGCAAAACCCTATGCACGTCTACTCAAACGTTCCATAGCATTCAATAGGGCTTATTCCCAGGAACATGCATATAGGATTGCACAGAGATCTTCAACCTTTTTCATCTCATGGAACATTGGCAAGGTGCTAAAATTGTCAAGACACACCATCAGCTTTTTGACAATTCACAAGGCATACTGTGTTGCCGGTGGGGAGCTCACCCCCCCAATGGCCCTACTAATAAATGACTCCAAACTCCCCACAGCTCACCTATAGACCATGTAAGAATACATTGAACTTAATGCAGCTATAGACGTCAGCATTTAGCCACATGCAATACTTAACAGCCCCACATTCCTCTAAACATCAAGAGTTGCATCCAGCCAATTCAGGGCGCAGTCCTAACCAACTTTCCAGCACTGACATAGCTGTGCCAATGGTGCATGTTCTGCATTCTAAAGTAGAGCAGTAGTCAAAGATGCGTCCTCAAGGTAAGGGAATGCTTGTTCACTTACCTCAGAACTGCATTGCCCTTACCTGGTGCTGGAAAGTCGGTTAGGATTGTGCCCTCAGTTACGTTCAAATGAGCATTGGGATAGGGATTTAAATCTGCATTAGCTGCGCATAGAAATGTGTACATTTCTATGTGTACTCTTGCTGTGTACTCTTGCTGGACCAGGGCCATCATCAACTACAATTATTAGCTGAAAAATACAGGTCTATGGCTATATTTCAAGTGCTTCAAGTGCTGTTTAACTTCAAGTGCTTGTCTACTGTACTACGCAGGCATTCTGTTTTCACATACCCTGAACTCTCCTGCTCAAATCTGGCAAATCTGGTTTTAAAGTTCTTCAAGGAAACAAAGAGGAATAGAACTGTTGGCTGGATTTTGAACCCTAAATTCAATTTGGCACAGCCCCTCCTTGCTTCCTTGGGAAATGATAACATCCCCGCAGACTCACAGTTCACAAGGACCTTTTCCATAAATTACATGACCCACCCATCCCAGAAGCTTAGTGCAAACAAAAAAAAAAGGTTTAAACACTTTTTTTTATAGAGAGGTATTTCAATTACGTTTCAAGGGTCAGAGAGATACTGCTATCCAAAAGCATGGTGCTTATCAGAGGCTTAGGCAAAATGACACGTACAGTGACCCAAACAGAAGGGAAGGGAAATTGCCAGTCCAGGGGCAGCTTGAGCAGGATGTGGGGCTGGGAACAGTACTAATCATTGTGCCTTTCTCACCCCACCCACTTGCTTTGCCACCCTTTTGCAATGAAAATGATAAAATGCTAAGCGTGCATCATCGTTATGCAAATAAGGCAAGCATTTTATCCTTTCTTCAACATTACAATAATAAAAAGGCTCATTTCAAGTCACACAGTTTTCCCCCTCTCTGCTATCTATGTAATTTTTAAATGCACAGACAATATCAATACCACACAAACAGCCCAATCCTTTCCCCCACTATGCTACAGTGCACAGCTGCACCAAAAAAAGCTGTGCACAACATGATGTGGCGGTGATGGTGGAAATTGTACAGCCAGCCAGCCACCAGACTTTTTAAAAAAGTAAAAAGAAAAGTACTTACCCCAGTAAGCTGCCCATCTCCTATGATCACCTCAGACCTACACCAGCCATTTTGCTGGTATGAGTCCGAGGAGAGCCAGGGTAGCTTCCAAGACAGGGCTTCAAGGACAGGATCATAGCCTCAATAGGAGTTCCAAGCCCATACTTAGCCCTCCCTCCCACTGAAATAAGTGGGTCTTAAAATTAGTGAATTAGTGAAATGACTACTTTATTGTTTTGCCTTCCTATTTGAGGTGAGCCAACAAGTACATAGGTAAGGTAAAGGTTTCCCCATGACCAAATGATCTAGTCGTGACTGACTGTAGGGGGCGGTGCTCATCTCCGTTTCTAAGGCGAAGAGCCTGTGGTTGTCTGAGGACAAGCTTCCGTGGTCATGTGGCCAGCATGACTATATGCCATAGCGCACGGAACGCCGTTACCTTCCCACCGAAGTGGTCCCTATTTATTTACTTTCATTTTTACCTGCTTTTGAACTGCTAGGTTGGCAGGAGCTGGGACAAGCAGGGGGAGCTCACTCTGTCATGCAGTCTTGAACTGCCAAGCTTGCGGTCAACAACCTTCCAGTCAACAAGCTCAGCAGTTTAACTTGCAGTGCCACCACGTCCCACTAACAAGCACATAATTTAGGGCCAAATCCTGTCCAATTTTCCAGCCCTGATATAACCATCCCAATGAAGTATGTGCTGCATTCGGTGGTGATGGGGAAATCATGGAGTCCTCAGCAAGATAAAAGGATATTTGTTCACTTACTTTGGAGTTGCATTGCAGCTGCATCGATGTTGGAAAGTTGGATAGGATTGGACCCTTAGTCATTCCATTTCAAAAACCAGAGTAAAATCCTTATTACAGGATTAATTTCCAGCCTACTAACAGTTACATACCCCTGGGCACCATTGTGAACAATAAGTTACTGAATTCTGACAGGGCACAGAATGTCCATCAGTTTTCCTGTCTCACAACTACTGTGTTCTGGATGCCACCTAAATGAAAGAAGTTACTCAGGAATGATAGTCTGGGCCATGATACATCCAAATTAGGGACATCACTATTTATCCACCTCTCAACCCAGCTGCTGAATGATCTTTCCTAAATTCATAGGTAAACTCTTCAGAGAACAAACAAGAAGCCACACAAAATGGATATTCTGGCATTAAAAATTTAAACAAAGCTGAAAGATCTAAAGCAATCACCCTCTCCCAAATTAATCTTCTTGAAATGAATAAATTGACTCAAGGTCTATGATGTTGCTATGGAAGACATTTCTATTAGAAGAATGCAAATCACACACAAAAGTCATTTTGATTTATTCCATTAGCTTTGGCAACCAAAGTATTTCAGGCAGATGTTCACCACAGCAGTTTTCCAACAGCTCATAGGATGAGGTCAGATTATTGCAAAATGTGTGGAAGTTTGTTACTAGCTGGAATAAACAGCTTTCTCCTACATGCACATATTATGCACTAATGAATGAAGTCTTTCTGAGTCCTGACAAGTAATAAACCAAACAGTAGTTTCTATCTTCTGTCTAATCTCAGTGACCTTTATGAGCATCTGCTTTGGTTACACAGACACAGTGGAAGACCATAAAGCAGGTCAAATGGCTCCATGGGAAGACTCTCCTACCGAAATCAAACTCTGCAGTGCAATCCTATTTTCGGCTACTCAGGATTAAGTCCCATTATATTGAGCGAGGCTTACGCCTAGTAGCCAAGTTTGCATAGGACGCAACCCTGGTCTTCAAAAACAAGTCTCTCAATAAAAAGGTGAGATTCCTATTTTGCTTGATTTCATGTAATCGCGATTGTTGGGGAATTAAGCATCTCAGGACTCAGTGACCCAAAGTCAAAATAAAGATAAATGGTACCTAAAGCTTCCTTCAGATGTTAGAAGTCCTCAAAATGTAAAAGCCAAGACCTTCTATCATGGCTATCACCGTTAACCATTGCCCACCAAAAGCTACATTCAGTTTGGATGATGGTAAAATCAGCTCTGGACCCAAGTATCTACCCCTGTGGATGCCACATGTGTCCCAGTGGCATAACATGCATTCCAACTATCTTGCTGTCGGAGACAGTGCCCAGGTTCTCACAACGATGGACAAGGGATGCCCACTGCCACAGGTAAGGCCACATAGGGAGGTTAGAGGGAGGCATGAAGGGGTGGGAGGAGATGGGCGGATCAGGACCAGGAAGGGGTTGGGTTTGGTGGTGGCATCAACCAAATCCTAACCTCGTTCCTGGGTCTCATCTGCCTTTATGGGTCAACATGGACTTTCACAAGCCATGTTACTGGCGCAGGTCCAAGTTGAACCACTGCGATAGTATGGGCTTGCCCCAGGGGAAGCGCACCTATGTTCATGAGGCCAAAACTCCCTTGTGGAATTCGGCAGATGCCACATTGCTGCCACTGTACAGTGAATAGTTAGTTAGGATTGGGATGGCGATGTGTTTAGGATTACAAACTAAGGAAAAGGAATGTGCCACAATTTCTTTCTGCTCTCAAAGCATTTAGAGATGCCTCAGGTTTTTTTCCCCTACAAACACAAAATATCCATTACCAGTAATGCATAGCACAACACAGCATTTAAGCACCTAGTAGACACAGAAGGTCAGATCCAGACGCAATAGATTAAATTGTCCAATAAAAAGAAGTTTTTTTCCAAAAAAAAAAAAAAGAAATCGGATCATTTGGAATTCAAAACATCCAACAAGAGGAAATCTTCCTTTAAAAAACTCTCCGTCCATGGAATTGAGAATAATGCTTGCTGTGCAGTGCAATCTTATATTTGCCTCCTCAGACTTAACAACGTAATTTCTGGACGGCACCCAGAGCATTTCTGGATAACGCTAAACCTACAGGATACTTCCAGCAGATAAGAATGCAGGAGTGCTACTTTGCTTGCTTTTAAGCATTTCTACCCCAGCTTTCTTCCCATAACTGGTCTCAGCCCCACATGTTACCACTGACTGGCTGATGGCTCTCTGGGCAAGCTCATTGTCTGAGCCATGGCTTTGGCAGGAAGCACATGAAAAGGGGAGGCATATGGCCCACCTCCAGAGTCACATTCACATACACACAGGGCAAAGAAACTGCACCCAGGCACAATGCAGGTTGCCAGCAGCTGCTTTTCAGCTATACCATGCCACAAACTAGCCAGGGTTTAAGGCAGCTGAAAGAGGAGAGGCCAGGGCAGCTCCAGTGACTCAGATTTTACCCTTCCTCCTGAAGCCTTTCTCCCCTTCTCCCCTTCTATAGGAGCCAGAAGCCCTGGAGGCTGTGGGGTGACAGGAGCCAGCAAACTACAGCCTTCCCCATCTTCCAGCCCAACCAACCACAGAGCCTGCTGCTTGCACACTCATTCACTTTGAGACAACAAAGCTGGGCAAGGCACAATACATTTAATCCATATATAACCGGCTTCATAATACCTCCTGACAGTCTTTTCTTGAAAGTTCAATCAATCAATCAATCAATCAATCAACAAGTTTCACAAAGTTCACAAAGCGGTTTACAGGCAAATAGTAATAATAAAGTTAAATGGCTCCCTGTCCCAAAAGGGCTCACAATCTAAAAAAAGGCAGACCGCCAGCAACAGCCACTAGAAAGACTGCGCAGGGGTGAAGAGGGACAGTTACTCTCCCCCTGCTAAATATAAGAGGAATACCACTGGAAAAAGTGCCTCTTGTCTAGTTAGCAGGGGTTAACTAACTTATTGTACTAACTTATTTGATAAACGGGCATCAGCTAGCTGACACCATTTTCTATGGCTGTTGCGTAGTTTCACAAGATAACCGTGTGCACACAAACACACACAACCTTCGCTGTACATAGCCTGCAAAATGATACAAGAGTAAAAAAAAAAAATCAGATAAAATACAAGAATGCATCTCTGTCCACAACAATATATTTTGCTTAGATCAAAATCCAGAAGAAACATTGGGCCAAAATATATAGATAGAACAAATATAGGTGGGTGAAAATCCCCTCATTCGCCCACTTCCAGAGCCATTACACTGTTTTATTGTATTACAAGTTCCTTGTACAGCCTATGAATCAACAATTTGAAGCAAAGTGGGGGAAGTGCTTTAATGATAACCTTGTGCCTTTGACACAACACTGGTTTTCCTGGTCACTGCAATGGGGCAGAGACCTCTCCTATATCTTTGGAGACTAGATTGCTTAACCGATGGTATTGTTCTGTAATGACAAGATGAAAGATTTATCTCAGGAAGAAGGACCAAACCCAAACTAACCCGGGGGGTTAGAGCCTGGGAACCAGGTTCTGAAGTTAAATATAACTTCAGCCGTATAATATAGATAGCCACTAAATAGACAAATTTAGGACATGCAATACATTGAGAAAGCCCTTGAAGAAGGGTTAGATGGTTGAAAATTATAGGCACTCTTGTCTTGAAAGACAACTTTGAGACAATCAAGCCCTCAAAAGTCCATGCTTTAAAACAATGTTATTCAAACTATGGGTCGGGACCCACTAGGTGGGTCATGACCTGATGTCAGGTAGGTCGCTGAAATCTGGGAGCAGCCATCTTGGAAACTGCAGACCTTACTCTTGCTATATTCGTTTTGTGAGTGTTAACAGTTTGAATTTTCAAGTGACTTTTTTTTAAAAAAAATTGTTTTTAGTTCAGTGCTTTTGCATATTTTGCCCTAATCTTGCTTTCTGTCAGGGATGTTTCATGGTTATACAAATGCTGCAGTGCAAGAATGCCAATTTACATTTCAGGAGTGTCATTTTATTATGTTAAAACGACAGCACTTACTGCTTGATTATGTCACTTCCTGCTACAACATCACTTCCAGGTTAATGACATCACTTCCAGTGGGTCCCGACATGAGTGCCATTCTAAAAAGTGGGTCCCGGTCTAAAAAGTTTGAATACCACTGCTTTAAGAAAAAGTATTTAAGGTAGTGGTTCCCAAACTTTGGGTCACGACCTGATTTTTGGTAAGCATGTGTAAATATTTGGAAATAAATGTTTGAAGGTCTTTTTCTGGTTATTATTGCAAATGAAATAATTTTTCTAGGTTTTTTTTAAAGTCTGATAAATCTATGTGGGTCCGACAGAGTGTTTTTTTAAGAAGTGGGTCCTGGCACCAAAAAAGTTTGGGTACCATTGCTTTAAAGCAGCAGTCTTTAAACTGGAGACCGCTGTGCAATAACAAAAACCTCCCCATCCAGAGCAGCAGAACAGTGTTCTGCATGCACTGTTCTGCTGCACTGTGGCTATAGTCTTTGCCCAATCTGGGCATAGAGATGCTCTGAGCAGTTGTATTTACGGTACAATGTCCCAGCAGGCTTTGCACCAGGACATCAACATAGACATGACTGCCCAGAATGCCCCTATGCCCAGATCAGGCGAAGACTGAAGTCATGGCAGCAGAATGGTACATACTGCTCATGAGAGGAGGAATTTGGGCAAACACCCTGCTTTAAAGTGCTACAAGACTCTTGTCCTTGCCTCAACAAATTATCACAATTACCTCTTGTTAAGATCCTGACCCACTCCTGAGTTCAGCAATCTTATGTTTCTTTGCTTTTGGGCTAATCCCCAAACCAAAAGGAGAATAAAACAGCTGGAGGGGATAAGGAGTGTTCAGTTCCTTCATACAAAGCCCACAGGACTACTGTGATTCAATACAACAGGACAGTTTAGTCTAAACTTTAAAAACCAAATTTCCAATTACAGAAAAAGCAATTGTAATTATTCAGGTCAAGAAGCATACATTCATTAACAATAAAAAAGAAGCAGAGCACACACAACTAGTTCCCAAGCTTACTCACTCTTTCAGCTAACAAACAGGATCCTTCTCTCTTTGTTCCAAGAACTCTTATAACTCCAGGCCTTAACCAGATCAGCCGGCTAGCATTCCCCTCTTTGTAGTCATAGTACCTTCTTTCAGCTGGTACAAGGAGAAAGTCAAGGTAAGGCCTTAAAGGGGCAAGTACTTTACACCTCTCTAGAAGTAAACATGGGAAGGCAGCCATATTTGTTCTCCACAGGTTCACAACTACAGCAAGAGGATGGGTGGGGGTCTACTTTTCCCAACAAAATCTGTGCATGGGGCTGAATTCCTATTTCCCATGCTGTGCTTTGTTTGTTTGTTTGTTTGTTTGAAGAATTTATACCCTACCTTTCCCATGCCAAAGCAAATACCCAAGGCAGCTTACACAAGCAGGCGAGTCAAAACCACCAATTTTTCAATGGGGTTTTTACAAATATACAGTATTCTTGTGATCTGCCAATCCTCAGTCCCAGATGTCACCTTCCCAGTGTGATTCTCTCCTTTAGCTGCCTGCCATCAAGTCTCAGCAGACAATAGCAAGTCAAGCCTGGACAGGTCCTCAAGGTCGTATTCCATTCTTGGCCAGCCGGCCTTCTCACACACTCCCCCACAACTCTCACTTGTGGTGAGTAATCAGCTCCACAGCGACTCTGTTCTGCCACCACAGGTACTGAAGCTTGTCACAACCTGGCCTAAGTCTCCCATTCAAAAACAACCCACAGAATCTCCTGCTTAGCTTCTGGCAGTGCCAGCAGCTCAACCATCAGTCCACCCGTCCTGCTTTAGATGGCAATGGGGCAGGCACAGGAATAAACTAGCCATGTAATAGCTAGCATGGCCCTAACATTTTAAAGAAAATAATTTCCAACCATAACTAATTATTAGTACATGATATTATTCATAATCCCTGTTTGCTTCTTGTTGACTTGGAGCAGGCCTAGAGTACTGGCAGCTCTTACAAATAATGCTTTGATAGATATATTCTGAACAGTTCCATGTGTAAGAACATGGGTGATCTGATTCGGGAGTAAAAACAAATGACCTAATTTTGACTTGAAGCAAACAACCACATCTCATATGTCTTTTTAATGTAACACAACACATTTACATGAGTCAAGCTGAGGAACACTTAACTCTGTAAAACCCTCACTTCTCAGCCAGCCTGAGCAATTTGCTCACCTCTGTTGGACTCTTCCAGCCTGGTCCTAACTTCATCTCCTACCTGTGGCCCTTAGCCTGACTCTTTCCTAACTCCATCTGTTCCTCCTGCAGCTGCATCAGGCATTCCACTACTTACCTCTCTGTATCTGAACTAACACACTTTTCCAGCAACACAAGCGGAGACTCTACACATGGACTTCACCAGATGGTCTACACCAAAATCAGATTGATTACATTCTGTGCAGCCAAAGGTAGAGAAGTTCTATACAGGCAGTAAAAACAAGACCTGGAGCTGACTGTGGCTCAGATCATGAGCTTCTTATTGCAAAATTCAGGCTTAAACTGAAAAAAGTAGGGAAAAACCACTAGGCCCTTCAAGTATGACCTAAATCATATCCCACATGAATATACAGTGGAGGTGACAAATAGATTTAGGAGCTTAGATTTGGTAGACAGGAGGCAGCAACTAGAACCATCCCAAAAAGAAAGAAATGCAAGAAGGCAAAGTGGCTGTCTGACACTGCTTTACAAATAGCTGAGGAAAGAAGGGAAGCAAAAAGCAAGTAAAGGGAGAAAGGGAAAGATATACCCAACTGAATGCAGATTTCCAGAGAACAGCAAGGAGAGATAGGAAGGCCTTCCTAAATGAGCAATGCAAAGAAATAGAGGAAAACAATAGAATGGGAAAGACTAGAGATCTTTTCAAGAAAATTGGAGATGTCAAAGGACAATTTCATGCTAAGGTAGGCACAATAAAGGACAAGAACAGCAAGGACCTAACAGAAGCAGATGAGATTAAGGTGGCGAGAATACACAGAGGAACTATATAAGGCTAATCTAAATGTTCTTGATAAC
This sequence comes from Lerista edwardsae, assembly GCA_029204185.1. Lineage (NCBI taxonomy): Eukaryota > Metazoa > Chordata > Lepidosauria > Squamata > Scincidae > Lerista > Lerista edwardsae. The sequence goes on along the minus strand of JAJKFI010032710.1, from coordinate 27,511 downwards.
CACAATGGTGAGGTCACTGAGCTCGAACCTGACATCCTGGAGTGTGAAGTCAAGTGGGCTTTAGAAAGCACCACTAACAACAAAGCTAGTGGAGGAGACAGCATTCCGGCTGAGTTACTCAAAATCTTAACAGATGATGCTGTCCAATGCTGCACTCCATATGCCAGCAATTTTGGAAAAACCAGCAGTGGCCACAAGACTGGAAAAGATCAGTTTATATTCCAATCCCAAAGAAGGGCAATGCCAAAGATTGTTCAAACTACCGCACCATTGCACTCATTTCACATGCTAGCAAGGTGATGCTCAAAATCCTACAAGCTAGGCTTCAGCAATGTGTGAATCGAGAACTACCAGATGTACAAGCTGGTTTCCGAAGAGGCAGAGGAACTAGAGATCAAATTGCCAACATTTGCTGCATCATGGAGAAAGCAAGAGAGTTCCAGAAAAACATCTACTTCTGCTTCATTGACTACACTAAAGCCTTTGATTGTGTGGATCACAACAAACTGTGGCAAGTTCTTGAAGAGATGGGAGTACCAGACCATTTGATCTGTCTTCTGAGAAACTTGTATGCGGGTCAGGAAGCAACAGTTAGAACTGGACATGGAACAACTGATTGGTTTAAAATTGGGAAAGGAGTATGACAAGGCTGTATACTGTCACCCTGCTTATTTAACTTATATGCAGAGTACATCATGAGGAAGGCAGGGCTGGATGAGTCACAAGCTGGAATTAAGATTGCTGGGATAAATATCAACAACCTCAGATATGCAGATGATACCACTCTAATGGCAGAAAGTGAGGAAGACCTCAAGAACCTTCTGATGAGGGTGAAAGAGGAAAGTGCCAAAATTGGCTTGCAGATCAACATTAAAAAAACTAAGATCATGGCCACCACTCCCATCACTGGCGAATAGAAGGGGAAGAAATGGAAGCAGTGACAGACTTTATTTTCCTGGGATCCAAGATCACTGCAGATGGTGACTGCAGTCATGAAATTAAATGATGTTTACTTCTTGGGAGGAATAGAAAGCTATGGCAAACCTAGACAACTTAATCAAAAGCCGAGACATCACCCTGCCAACAAAGGTTCGCATAGTCAAAGCGATGGTTTTCCCAGTAGCAATGTATGGCTGTGAGAGCTGGACCATAAGAAAGGCAGAGCGCCGAAGAATAGATGCTTTTGAATTATGGTGTTGGAGAAGACTCTTGAGAGTCCCCTGGACTGCAAGGAGATCTAATCGGTCAATCCTACAGGAAGTCAAACCTGATTGCTCCCTGGAAGGACAAATCCTGAAGCTGAAGCTCAAATACTTTGGCCACCTCATGAGAAGAGAGGACTCTTTAGAAAAGACCCTCATGCTGGGAAAGATTGAAGGCCAAAGGAAAAGGGGGCGGCAGAGGATGAGATGGTTAGATAGTGTCACCGAAGTGATGAACATGAAATTGGGTGAACTCTGGAAGCTAGTGGAGGACAGGGAGGCCTGGCGTGCTGTGGTCCATGAGGTCATGAAGAGTCGGACAGGACTTAGCAACTGAACAACAACAACCTGAACTAAACCTCATTAGCCAAGGCATGGTAGCTCTGGTAGCATCATGCACTCATCTAGGAGTTGGCCTTAGAAACTGTCAATCAAAAGGGACGACCTGCTTTCTTCAATTAACTTTGCCAGGGGAGGTGCAAAGAAGTCTCTTGCAGCTGAACTGAATGCTGGGTATTGGAAAGGTAATTACTTTCACTGTATGGTGCCCTTGTTTTCTTGCCCTTGTACCTTGTTCCTTGAATGTATCAATATAGCTAGGGATACCAGTTATAAGCAGGGACAAAGTGCCAATACCTTTCACTATTGTATAAAAGAGGGACTTTTGGCAGGTGCAGCTCAACATGGAAGGCTTTAAAAAGCTGCACCTGCCAAAAGTCCCTCTGCTATACAATAGTTAAAGGTATAGGCACTCTGTTCCCATTTGTGTCTGATAATCCTAAATATAGCAAAGGCTGCAATCCTAAACACACTTACCTGGAAATAAATCCCATTGAACTCAATGGGGTTTCTTCTGAGTAATCATGCCAAGGACTGCACAGTAAGGCTGCAATTCAATCCATATTTACTTTGGAGAAAGTCCCATTGAACTCAGTGGGAGTTACTTCTAAGTAAACATGCATAGGACTGGTCAACACAACTGCTTCTGACCCTACCAGGATAACCTAGTGAACCAGGAAACGGTGGCAGTAAAACTATAGGGCAGCTAATCAGTGGGGGGGGGCATTGGAATAATGGCATAGGGGGACATGCTTAATACCCCCCATGCTGGTGGCCTAATCCTGATCATCCCGACAGCTACTTAAAAATGAAAAGAGGAAAAGAGAAATTCTGTGGGGAGCTTTTTTTATTGCTAAATACACATAGCCTTGGCCATGAATACTGGCACTTAAGAGAAAGAGACAATGATTTTAAGAGACAGAAATGGTAACAAGGAAGAATTCCTAAGTGATGTTCCGGGACACTGGGGACCCTCTTACAAAAGTTATAAGCCAGTGCTACTATACAAATAAAATTGTAGCTCTCTCTAGAATGGATCCGCAATGGCTTCTGTGGATTTTTTTAAGCTCTTTCTCACTCTGTAAACGGTTGTTGTACAAACCCAAATTAATGCACCTGCCTTTTAAATTGTTCTCAATATAAACAAAGCAGGCCATAAACGGTCAAATGATTTTCAGCATAAGGATTCCATCTGCAGTTTGCCAACATACCAGAGAAACTTTACTAGCTATATTCCTTTTTAATGGGTCTGATCTAATGGCGCATTTGTTTATATTAGACATGAGATAATATCAGATTTATCTTTTTTATTTTTCCATCAAGGAACCATAAATGTGAATTTAAAACTTGTAATACCCACCTCATGAGGAGAGAGGACTCTTTAGAAAAGACCCTCATGCTGGGAAAGATCGAAGGAAAAAGGAGAAGGGGGCGGCAGAGGATGAGATGGTTAGATAGTGTCACTGACGCAATGAGCTTGAAATTGGGTGAACTCAGGAAGCTAGTGGAGGACAGGGAGGCCTGGCGTGCTGTGGTCCATGGGGTCGCGAAGAGTCGGACACGACTTAGCGACTGAACAACAACAACCAGTTATTTTGTATGCTTGTACTCTGCGAGAGCTGGACCATAAGAAAGGCAGAGCGCCAAAGAATAGATGCTTTTGAATTATGGTGTTGGAGAAGACTCTTGAGAGTCCCCTGGACTGCAAAGAGATCCAATCGGTCAATTCTCCAGGAAGTCAAGCCTGATTGCTCCCTGGAAGGACAAATCCTGAAGCTGAAGCTCCAATACTTTGGCCACCTGATGAGAAGAGAGGACTCTTTAGAAAAGACCCTCATGCTGGGAAAGATTGAAGGCAAAAGGAGAAGGGGGCGGCAGAGGATGAGATGGTTAGAGAGTGTCACCGAAGCAATGAACATGAAATTGGGCGAACTCCGGAAGCTAGTGGAGGACAGGGAGGCCTGGCGTGCTGTGGTCCATGGGGTCGCGAAGAGTCCAACACGACTTAGCGACTGAACAGCAGCAATAGCCTATCCAGAGGAAATTTTGAATAAATGGCACACCCTTTCATGGCCAAAGAATAGTGCATAAATTATTCTGACATGGTGCCATTAAGGCAAAGGAGAGGAAAGACCATCAAATTCCAAACATTTCTCTGTTTGATTATAAATTCTTTTTTAATACATAAGAAGAGCCCTGCTGGATCAGGCCAAAGGCCCATCTAGTCCAGCTTCCTGTATCTCACAATGGCCCACCAGATGCCTCAGGGAGCACACAAGATAACTAGATACTTGCATCTCGTTGCCACTCCCCTGCATCTGGCATTCTACAGTAGCTTGCTTCTAAAGTATGGAGCCTGGACTACCCATCATGGCCTGTAGCCGGCGATGGACTTTTCCTCCAGAAATCTGTCCAGTCCCCTTTTAAAAGCACCTAGGCCAGACGCCATCACTACCTCCAAGGAGTGGCAAGGAGTTCCACAGATTAATTACCCCCTGGGTAAAAAAAAGTATTTCCTTTTGTCTGTTCTCACTCTCCGAACACTCAATTTTAGTCAATGTCCCCTGGTTTCGGTGGGAAAAGAACATCTCTCTATCCACTTTATCCAGCCAATGCTTAATTTTGTACATCTTGATCATGTATAATTTTATTTAACTTTTATTATTCATTTTATTATACTCAGATTTATTTTTTATTGCACAACCAATCCAAACTAGAGAGCTTATTGCAATACTACTGGTAGACTGTTTGCACATTGCTGCATGTAAAAAGGTAAAGGTTTCCCCACGACCAAATGGTCTAGTCGTGACCGACTGTAGGGGGCGGTGCTCATCTCCGTTTCTAAGCCTGTGAGCCGGCGTTTTTGTCCGATCATGGTGGCCAGCATGATTCTACGCCGTAGTGCACGGAACACCGTTACCTTCCCACCAAAGTGGTCCCTATTTATCTACTTGCATTTTTTAGGTGCTTTCGAACTGCTAGGTTGGCAGGAGCTGGGACAAGCAACGGGAGCTCACTCCGTCACGCAGTCTCGAACTCCCAACCTTGCGGTTGAAAGCCCAGCGACAGCGGATTAACTCGCTGCGCCACCACGTCCCTTATATTGCTGCATGTATATGTATCCAACAATGGGCACAGTTAAGGGTAGTATCAACCCTTGGCTCATATCAACTCACTTAGGGCTGAAGTCCATTAAAGGGCCAGGTTAACCCCTGAACCCTCAATCACAGTAGCACCCAACAATCACCAGGGGGTGGGCCAGAGGCACCACAGGTGTCCCTGAACACAGCTCATTTTGTGTTCAGGTGTCCTTGAACACAGCTCATTTTGCCCCAGGGTCATCAGAAACCTGGCACAACCCATGTTATTTTCAAGTCCGTGGATTTCAACAGGAGAGAATGATGTGCATGTAACATCCCTATTGAAATTAATTGGGTAACGAACAGTTAATTAATTGGATAACAAACCCAGAGCTGGTAATGGGAGCCTGACAAATGAACAAGATTCCACATCAGACCCTTTATGGGAAAGTAAGTCCTACTAAAAATGATGGATCTCAATGTTAACTTGCAATTCATAAGCACCTAATTTTCTCTGCATTAGTAAAATCAGTAGAACTCCTCTGGAGGGAATAGTCTGAGGTTTGTACCCTGAGTTTATTTTGCAGCTGGTAAATTTTAAAAAATTAGAATAAAGGAAAATCCTTTTTTTCCCCAGGAAGGAGCTGATTGTGGCACACTGCTGAGATTTACAGAAGTCACTATGAATTGAAATTGTTTTTTCTTGTTTGAATATGCAAAGACTATGAGGGATCAGACTCTACTTTTGTCAGAATTCCAAAGCTTCTTTTGTAATCCCAAATTAACCTTAAACTTATATTTCCTGTGGGTATATATACTGTGCCCTGTCCATGGGTAAATAAAGGTGTCCAAGTGACCTTTGAATCCTTGCATGGGATCTTGACACGGCAGTGGGAAACACTTGCTTTGGCCTTTAAGCACCTGCAGATCAATGCTTCAAGAGACCATAATGCTGTTCAAACATCTAAACATCAAACTGTTTTTTTTTTCCTCCAAGAATCAAGAGTTGCTGGGAACATAAACACAGCATGCTATGTTACAGAAAATTTAATTCCACAATGCAGCCTGTCTTGGAATCCCAAATTAGCCAAGGAATCAATGGGTGTCCTTAAATCAGTTCTCTTAAGCACAATAATCCCACTTAAAGATGGCTTGAAAAACAACACACAAAAAACCAAATTTTTTACTGTTTGAAACCAAATGGAAAACTGAAGTTACAGAGTTCCATTTCTTTCGGCTGTAGTTTTTACTTTAAAGTGAACAAAAGTCTCAATGTTGCCCTCTTCATATTATGTTCTTTTTGTATAAGCAGTTCCAAGAGCTTCAGTCATGGGCATGCATCAGGGTTTCAGTGTTCCTGATGGAAGAGGCCATTGCCTTTTTCAGGCGTCCAGGAACCAGGGATAACAGATGCGCAAAGGGGGCAGCAGTCTCTGCCACTGACCTCCACACTTTCACTGGAATGTCAGCAGAAGCACTCTGTCTGTACATCTGTACATGCAAAAGGCTCCCTTTGTGCACAGTGTTTCCAATAGTGTGTAGAAGGGCCTCTGTGTAAGGCTGTGTGCACAGCATCAACAGATGTTCTACAGACTGTGCATAGATCCGGAGTAGTGCTTACCCACAATGTGTTGCGGTTATCCATCTCCTGCAAAAGGTTCCTGGCTACATCACTCCTATACTCTTGCCAATGATCTTCACTCCCCTAACTCTATCATGTTCCTAAAGGTCTTCTTTCCCTCAAACATCTCCAGCCATTCTGCTTTACCACCCTATTTGCATGGAACTGCCTCCTGGAATATCTGTGTGATTCCTCTTCTCACACTTCCTTCGATCCCTTCTTAAACCCCACCTTTTCTACGAAGACTTTGGCCCAATACCTTAGTCCTCTCTCCCTACTGTAACTAAGCTTATATAACAGGAACCATCATATATTCTTCCCCATATTATTCTCATCATTTTCCACCCCTTCCTCCGTTGTTTTCCTTGTTTCCTTGCATAACTAACTAGAAGACCATGGGCCTAATCCTACCCACCTTTCCCGCACTGCAGTGTAGCCCCAAGGTAAGGGAGCAAACATTAACTTGGAGGAGGCCCCTGTGACTGCCCTCCACTGCAGGATGCAGTGCACAGCTGCATCAATGCTGGAAAATTGGATAGGCCCCAGAGGGCAGAGACTTGTCTTCTCATTCTAGGTAGAGCTTCAAGGTTCTCCAAGGCCTTGTGCTGTTGGAGACTTTATCTGACTCCATGACGTTATCTGATTGTGTTGTTAAAGACATCTGTGTTGTTAAAAGTCAGCAGACCTTCCCAGGAATTAGGAGGCGTGCAAAGTGAAACACATTGCAACCTGTCACAGGAAAATGCTGTGTATATGAGGTAATGAATTTCCTCTTGGAAGAATAAAATGGGAGGAATGAAAATTCAAGTAGCGAGTGTTGTTTTCCTTGTCTAGTAAGTGTAGAGGGTGAAAGCATTTTGTAGGCAGAGAAGGACAGAGTTACCTTTTTTATCTCAGCTTGCACAGCTGCTTCCTTTAAAACCTCCCCCCTTGGCCGTGATGAAAAAAGGTAAACAGTCTTTCAGCAGGCTCTTCTCCATGTGCTGAGAATCTAACACAACAATGTGACAGCTGGTAATGGCTAGTAGAAATCTTAGGAAAGTATAGATAGCCTGTAAAGTAGCCTGTAAAGGAAAGTATAGATAGAGGCTGTAGCTCAGTTGCAAAGCTGCCCATATGGTTGTCTTCTAGTGGCATTCCTACCATTAAGCAGGGGGGAGCCTTGACAGCTTGCGTCCAGGTTATTTGAGGGATCGCCTCCTTCCATACAATCCTACCTGTACTCTCAGGTCATCTGAGGGGGCCCTTCTGACTGTGCCACCACCAGGTGAGGTGAGGGGGGTGGCAGCTGGCAACAGGGCCTTCTCAGTGGTGGCTCCATAGTTGTGGCTCCCTTCCCTTAGAATTAAGAACACCTCCCTCTTTGGCAATCTTTCGGCAGAGTCTTAAGACTTTTTTAATTTAAAGACGCTTTTAGCTGCTGACATTTTTAACTGTAACTGTGTATTGGGGCCTAGTCATTTAAAAAAAAATTAAATGTTTAGTTTTTAATTTTTAATGGTTTTAATGTTACTGCTTTAATTGTTTACCTTTATTGTTTTATCTGATCTTGTTGTTTATAATTTTAATATTGTGAGCCACCTTGGGTGTCCCAATATGGGGCAAAAAGAGTTTAGATATCTAATTAATAATAATAATAATAATAATAATAATAATAATAATAATAATAATAATAATAATTGCCCTCGGGTGGTGCCCACTACAGGCCTCGTGCAGCGTCCCAATCATGTGCCAAAAGAGTTCTGAAGTCAGGTTTTCATAGGAAAACTCAGAACACTTTTGGCACATGTTGGGGCGTCGCACAAGGCTCCAGGGCTTAAGGGAGAGTGGCAGTCGCAAGGAGGGAGGCCACTGGTGAGGCAGCAGTCTGCAGTCTTGGTCCCAGTGGGAAAAGGGCCAGGGACACGACTACTGTCTTCCCCAGTGAATGACACTAGCACAGTTAAGAGAAAAGGAGGGATGTGTGACGTGGGAGTGGAGAAAGAGTGGCTAGTCTGCATAGGGAGGGAGGGTGGGTGAGTGAGAGTGTTAGCCGCAGTGATGTCATGTAGGGGGTACGCGGGGGTACGCGAGTACCCGTTCCTAGGATTATGGCTGGCCCCGCCCATTCGCCCGCCCACTCATCGACTCCGTCGGTGCTCTGCTCCGCCCCCTGCTCCGCCCCCTGTTTGAATTTCCTGCACGTTTGAGTTGCCTGGCAGCGAGCGGAGCGGAGCAAAGCGAGGGAGACCAATGGCGGCGGCAGCGTGAGCAGTAGGCTGCCTGGGGCTCCCTCTCCCGAGGAGGTGCGGTGGTTCCGGGGGGGGGATTTTGGAATTTGTCTCCAAAAGATTTTGGAATTGCTGAAATGAGCTGGTGGCTTTTTTAAACTTGCCTTGCCACTGAAAAATGAGCTGCTCAAGGGTTGCTCTCGAATACTTTTGGAACTGTTGGGTCACTTTAACATGATGCCAGGCCTCCATAACACGTTCTGGGGGTGCTGTGGAATACTGTTGCAACTGTTGGGTCAGTTTAAAATCGTCTAAGGCCTCAAAAAGGGCTTTTTTCATGTCACTTCCTGCCACAACATCACTTCCGGCTTATGACATCACTTCCGGTGGGCGGGTCCCGACACGTGCCAATCAAAAGTGAGTACCTGTTCTTAAATCATTTAGATGACACCACTGGTTAGCCGTGCACTCCACGTATGGAGAATGACGAAGGTGGGGAAACCGATTCATCAGTGGGCCCTGCTTGGGGACTGGATGGGACGCCATGCCATGCCATGCCATTCTGCCTCCAGATGCCAGGTACTCCACTTTCTATCTCAAGAGCTTTCATTTCCTCTCTTTTCCCCCTTCTTTTTCTCTTGTCACTCTATTTCTGTTCTTCATATTTGTGTAAGAGCCCAGCGTTCTGTAATTTATAACCGTCTTAAAACAAAGAATGCAGGAAAAATTATGCAGGCTAAATTTGGGGCTAATGTTGCATCATTTTGGTTGGTTCTATAGAAGTATTACGACACAATGACTTTGAGATTTTGTTCCAAAATCTACAATTATTCTGTGCCCAGTCCTATGGCCCTTTTTGCCACAGTACTTCAGTGTCACCAGCTAAAAGTGTCACAAACACACCATAAAGTATGCTTGTGGCACTGCCGAGGGCTCCACCGCCCGTGCTGAGCCTCAGTGCCCTGGAGCTGCTGCTGAGCTGCCAACTGCAGTAAGTGTTACCATAGGCCAGCGGCACAGCTTTTGGGGGCAAGGAGAAGGCGAGACTGGGCAGAGGAAGGGAAGGAATGGGCCAAAGCGGGGATGGGGACCAGCTATGGCCTCCACCACTAGAACCTATGCCCTGCTTTGGGCCAGGCAGCCCAACACAGCGCTGCTCCACTCACGGCCAGCAAAATATCTGGCAGAGAATATAGTAGCCCGATTGCAGGGCCTGCTGCTTTCCTTGGGGACATCCCTTTCTCCCAAGGAGACCCCAGTGGTCTCCGTGGCTCCTGCAGGCTCAGTGGTGGCCATTTTGGTACCACTTCTCGTATGAGAGCCCAAGAGCTCAGGACTGGGTTGCCCATCTTCTTCTAGTTGCACAACTTGCTAAATTACCACTTACTGAACCATCACTTGTGTTCATCTAGAAATGCCCAAAGATGCAACTGCAAATGTGTGTCCCCCTAACTGGAATGGACCTTTCTTGAAAGTCAGTGTAGGATCCAGTGAAGCCAAGGGGGACATACGTTCACAAAATAGCATAACCCATTATTTATAGAGGAACTGAAGACAATGAACAGACTTTGACATCTGTGACCTCACTTTGACAAAAGTAGATTAGACACTGTGTGTAGCTTGCTAAGCCCCTCACAAAGGAACAGTTACATTCTCTGTGAAAGTTTTAGTTGATTGCCCAAGGGGAAATTCTCCCATCACATGATATATAGCCTCTCCTTTCTACTGACACAGAATGCTTCTGTCCCATCTCCAACAGAGTCATGAATTATCATTTTATGGCTCATAATATTTAGTAACATGGCTTCTGTTTTGCTTTTTGGGCCATTCAGCAGGTACGCAGAATGACAAAAATAAATAAAAAAATCAATCGCAGACAATTTTACAGCACAATCCTAGAGGCCCGTAGGGCTGATGCATGTATGCTGTGTTGGCCCAACACTGTCGTGAAAGTGCCGTAAGGCACTCCCGCACCAGCTTGAGTGGTCCTGGACTGATGCTGGCAGTAGCATCAGCCCTGCTGCGCAGAAGATAGGCACCACTAAGCTGCCCCCACATCGGCTTAGCTTGGCCAGCGCAAGAGCTTTTCTGAGTGGGGGAAGCTTTTCTGGGGAGGAGCGAAATGGGGCAGGGGAGGCAGAGGGAGGACGGTCCCACGGGCAGAGCAGCCTGGGGAGGAGTCCGGATCCAAGAATTATGTTGGATCCAAACCCCCACTCCCAGGCCACATGGCCCCAATTCAAGCCTCTGCAGCCCACTCAGACTTGTGCCTGCTAAATAGCGGGCAGAGGTCTGAGCAGGGGTGGCTGGCACTTACCCCAGGGTAAGGGGACAAACATCCCCATGCCCCATGGAGGCTCCAGTGGCCTTCCAACCTATGCTGGATACAGCCTGCCTACCAGCCTACCTGTTCCAGTGCAGGTTAGGATTGAGCCCTTAATTTCAAAAGAACAAGTTTAAAAGTATATGAAAAATAGTTCACAAGTTCTTATGGGAGCTTACTGAGAACTTACAGAGCAATCATGACATTTGGGGCATCTGAAAGTCTTTGAAGCAACAATAACACAGAACATTTATCTTTGTTATTTGTTATTCATATGGCACCATTAAGGTAGCATTTGACAGAATTGCAGAAGCATAAAACAAAAACAGGACTTTCCCTTGATTACACTCTACATTTTGTCAGTGGGAGATCCTAAAGAGGAAAGGGCGGAAAGGATAAAGAGATCAACATGCACAAATAAAGACGCACCCAGATGCACTTCTTCAACAATGCAAAGAGCCTCCCAAGTTTCAAATCTGCTGGTCCAGTTTTTCCCAAAGATCCCTATGCCATAAATGCAAATCTGCTGCAGCCAATCTCCAAACAAGCAAAAATGTTTCTGTTCTCTTGTGTTAAAGGTAAAAGTTTCCCCAAGACCAAATGGTCTAGTCGTGACCGACTGTAGGGGATGGTGCTCATATCAGTTTCTAATCCTGTAGAACCGGCGTTTGTCTGAGGACAAGCTTCCATAGTCATGTGGCCAGCATGACTATACACCGTAGTGCACGGAACACCGTTACCTTCCCACCGAAGTGGTACCTATTTATCCACTTTCATTTTTATGTGCTTTTGAACTGCTAGGTTGGCAGGAGCTGGGTCAAGCAATGGGAGCTCACTCCATCGCACAGTCTTGAACTCCCAACCTTCTGGTCAGAAAGCCCAGCAGCAGCGGTTTAACCCACTGCGCCACCACGTCCCTTTCTCTTGTGTTAGATGACCTCTTTTTGGTTTTGGGGGGTTTTTTTTGCACACCGCCCTGGTGTATTAAATGCTCTCCTCATTCCAGAGGGAAAGAAGGAAGGAAGGAAAGAGTGAATTTACAATATCATCTCTGTAGAGAAATTGGGCAGCCTCAAAGAGAGTTTTTGGCTGGGATCTATGTCTTAGCATGCCAAAGTCAATTGGGCTCTGAGCTGCACACAGCAATTCTTTGTCAGTTATTGCTCTTATCTTACCCTTCCTCCAAGCAGCTTAGGGTGACAAATAAAGTTCTCATAGCCATATCAATCACTGTCCCTAAAGGACTCACAATCAAAGAAATGCAAATTAAATTAAATTAAAGCAATTTAATTTAAAATTAAAGCAAATTAAAAAAAATCACAATTAATAATTCGTCCTAACAGACTTGAATGTGAATTGGTCGCAGATTTTTGTGTCCATTATAAATCTCTCAAAATGTTCTAGTTACACTTCCTGCATTGTTAGACCACCTTAAAAAAGACCATCAAACTGCTCTCCACTTAAAAATGTAAATTTAGTTTTCAACAGCTTGCTTTTAGGAGGGTCAGAATCCAGCTTAAGCTGTAGTGCAGCGACAGCATACATAAGTTACAGAATCTTTTGCTACAGCTTTCAGAATTGGGCTTCCTAATGTTCCATTGAGATTAATGGAAGCCGCACGGTAATGTTGTCCAATGAATTACTCTGCTACACCCACCATTCATATCCACCAATAATGTCCATCCATTAATAGAAGGCTGTTTTTGCAGTAATACACATTTTGGCTCAATCTCTCTGTAATTGCTGGCTACTTGTGACATGCAACACCTGTGGATGTTCAGTCCACTTTCATCCAAAACTGTACCCAGCCAATTCAATACGGCTTGGAGATGTGACTCCAGAAGCACATCTCATTTGCAGCAGCAACACAAATGCATCTGTTTTGCTACCTGGAGTTGTTTGCTTTGCAAATAAATGTGCACTTATTGTGACACTTGGGAATTGTTACCAGAACATGAAATGGTGCGCATGAAAAAATGAAACCTCAATCATCAGCAAAGACCAATTTTTTAACGAGTTTTTGGAATGTACTGCTTATAAAGAAATGCTAATTTTACCCTCACGCTTACCCTTACTTCTTTAGTTAAATAAAACATGATGATCATAATTAGCTTAGTTACTTCCAAAGACTTGCAAGACCATTATTAATTCTTATGCCTCATATTGCCCCCACCTGCCTCGCTCCTCCAAGACTGTAACAAGCAATAAATGTACATCTGATATAATCCATATATTATAAAGGAGCTTCCCATGACAATTTAAGGAATACTGCAGATACCAATGAAGACAAATGAAGGGTGCCATACTGTGGAACTCAACAGCATCTGTCAGAAAGATGACCATGGCTTATAGTAGGGGCTGTGTATCTGCAGCTATTACCAGCATCAGGTTAGAGAGTTCACCCAACAAGCAGTCCACAGACACCCATTTGAAGCATCGTGACTGTCTAGACTGGAAGGAGTCTATGATATGACATGCTTCAGAGCAGCTGGGCAGCTCAGAATGAATAGACAACTGGAAGTCAGACAAAGAGATCTGCTCCCACTTAACCTAATCTGAGGCCCAAGTAAGCACACACCAATGCTCCATTGATAAATGGGAGGCCACGTTTCTCTTCCCAGTCCCCCCCCCCATTCAGTTCCATTTATCTAGCATCTTAGCCATCACTTTTTTTCCTTTTTTGCCATTTCCCAGGAATCTGCATTTTTACATTTATTTGCAATTCACATAACTATCTCCATTATTTAAATTCTGATTATCACCAGCACTCATCAGCTGTTACCCGTAATAGAAGACCTTAGCACACCTCCTTCAGATTCATTCCTTTTCTCCACAAGACCCTGGCCTGCAAGTGATTCACTGAACTGGAGTTAGGCCAGCATAAAATAAGCATAAAATAAGCCAGCAAAGTTTGGCCAGCACAAGGGCCACCATAAAGAATGTTTGGACTACTCTTGGAGTCAGGGAGGATGGCTCATGTCTGTGTGTCGGCCTCTCTGACTCTGAGTGTTGTCCAAACATATTTTACAATGTCCCTTGTGCTGGCCAAACTTTGCTGGCTTAGTTTATGTCAGCCTAACTCAGTTTAGGATTGCGCCCTCAAGCTTCAGAGCGCAATCCTAACCTGGAGTTCAGCCAGCACAGCGAAGCCAGCAAACTTTGGCCGGCACAAGGGATACCATAAAGTATGTTTCAACCACTTTCGGATTCAGAGAGGGCAGCACACAGAGGTGAGCCATCATCCCTGACTCCAAGAGTGGTCCAAAGGTGCTTTACAGTGGCTCTTGTGCCGGCCAAACATTGTCAGAGAAGAGCTTTTATGTTAGCCCGCCTGAATATTTTTCCCTCTGCAGTCCATGTAGGATGTTTTTCCAATATCCCCCGTGCCAATAGGTTTTGTTTTTTCTGTCACTTGGTGCCTGACACCTTGGATCATATTTTATTTCATTGCCTGACTCACTTCTCCCTTCGCCAGCTATTCCTTGAACCGTGGCTCTCTCTTTTTCCCAATTCCCTTTCCTTGTTCCTGAGTGATCTTTGTCCTTCTATTACATCTGCCATTGCAGGATACCTATTGGAAATTTCCATTCTAACCCATAACTTATGATTTTGCTTGTTGTTTCGAGCTCATTCCTCTATTTATTTTGCTCTATTTACCCTGATCATTGTTGTAATTGTATTTATGCTTGTTGAAGTTTATTTATATGCCAATAAAGGTTTCGAAACACAAAAACACACAACATTGGTGGCCTAACTGTGCCAGCCTAACTCCAGGTTACAATTACACCCTCAGTGCATGAGAAGATTTTTTTTTCCTGTGCATGCTGCTGGGATAATGGAGTATCCCATTTATTTAACCAAAGCAAAATTCAAGGCCTAGCATTCCATTATACCCCTCATCTAGCTATATATAATATGAGATTCATGTCTCTGCATGTATGTCTTTGCAAAGTGGATAACTTCCTTCAGAATACGCTTACAGTCAAGGCCACAATATCTGCTAAAGAAGCTGGGAAGGTGGCCTCTGGACATGCCCCCTGAACTATCAAAATATATCCTTGGTCAAGAACTAGAATTCAGAAAATCAGACAATTAGCACTTTCACAAGAATGCAAGGCTTGTATTTGAACAGGCATTTCAGCAGCTGCTTTCAGTCTGGTTCCTGAGCAGAACTTTTGACCTCATAAATTGTGATGCTGGGCTACGCATTCTGTGGGGGAATCACTGAAGTTCATCTCATGACCCCCTATCTCCAAACAACCAGACATCTTGTCCTCCTGCTCAGCAAGGAGTAAAATTGGACTTTGTTCAGCAAACAGTGCGCAATTAATATCCCAGTCATAGGACGTGGTGTTAGGGGAGATCAGGATCAGGGATGTCAAGGAGTTAACAGGGTTTCTTTTTATGACTGAAGGCAACTCTGTACCAGAAATGGAATAAAGAGAAAGGTCGAGGAAGTGTAGTGCATTATCCAAAATACTGAGAACAGCTTCAACTGTACTTCAGTAAGTAATGGTGTTGTGTAAATTTTGATTAATAGCATGACTAGTAATTTAGAACAAGGGACACTTCATCATGGAAAGTTCTCAGTCTTGTGCTTTAGTAGTAAAATAGAAGTGTCCCTCATATTTTTCAGCACGTGCATATTGCTATTGTTCAATGCACATCCAATTTATTTGTAATCCATCCATTCATTTGCCTTAAAAGTTTAGATACTTTAGATCCGTATTTCTCAGACTATGGATCAGGACACACTGGGGGGGGGGTCATGAACCAATTTCAGGTGGGTCGTGTAGCACCTAGAGCAGCCATCATTGAAAACATGGGAAAATGGGATACTGGAAAGGGGGAGGGCTGTGTGGTTATTTTGCTTGTGTCATGGTTGTAAATATGATTTTTTTTCCCGTTCTAATTCACTTTGCTATTGAAAAATGATTGAGAAATAACCCAACTTTTTGCTGCATTCTCAGAAAAGCAACAAGCTCTGGCGTCACAATGGTGGCACTTCCTGCCCTGACATCATTTCCAGCGGGTCCTAGACGGATCATCATTCTAAAAAGCGGATTCTGGTGCTAAAAGGTCTGAGAACCACTGCTTTAGCTCACTAACATTTAGTTTTGAATCCCCCTTTTGGGGGTGGCCAAGGTGATCAAGCGAGTGGCGGCATTTCAGCTCTAAGGGATCCTAAATGACGCAGATTATCTGGACACCTTTCAATCCTTTAGGGCAGGCTTTTGGACTCTCTGCTCCCCATCCATCCATTTATTTATTTAAGATTTCCCAGTTTGGTGTTTTGATTTATTTTTGCTTTTTGTGTTTCTATTTAGGGTTTTTTTTTGTTTTGTTTTTTGTTTTGCAAAAATGAGAAGTTGAGAAAGTGGTGTTTTTATTCTCTTATTACTAAAAAAAAAAAATCACACCTCTACCAATAAGCTGAAATTAAATCTAGACAAGACTGAGGTCCTCCGGATCTCGAAATCATCAGTGCAGGTGCTGAGTAATCTGCCTGTTCTAAGTGGGATTGCACTCCTCTTGCAGGATCAAGTGGGCAGCTTGAAAATGCTCCTGCGTTCACAACTCTACCTGGACAGCCAGGTGGTGGCTGTGGCCGGGGGTCTATTTGCTAAGTATTATCTGCAGTTGTACTTAAATCAATTGGCCCTGAAGTTTTGGCTGCGGCTGTGGGCAGTCTCTTTGATAGTCTGTTGGAGAGCACTTTCCCATGGACCACCAGAGCAGGCACTTCCAGCATCTTGACAAGTGTTCCCCCATGGACTACCAAATTTAATTGTTTTAATTGTAGTTAATTGTATTTTTTGTGTCCTGGGGAGTGGGGTAGAGTTGCATGTGATCCACGGCAATTCTAATTTTTGCCTCAGTGGTCAGTGGGCTCCTTAAGGTTGGGAAGCATTGATCTAAACAGTCAGTGA
>JAJKFI010032710.1:0-10406 GCA_029204185.1 Lerista edwardsae | reverse complement strand
TAAAAAGATAGGGGAGCATTAAACAAATTCCTTTTTTAGCTTGTTGCAGCAAAACCACTGATGTTCCCCTATCTTTACAAAGGCATCCCAAGTGTCCACAGTTTCAGGTATCCGTGGGTGGGTCCAGAACAAAAACCCAGCAGATACCAGGGCATGCCTGTAGTATGCAACTATAGCCTGAAATGTTAAAGCAAGTCTTATCAACAAACCACTGAACTATGCATTGAATTCCAAAGCCTGACAATTTATGAGTCTATAGCCAATCGTGATTATTACTCAAAGTCAATTCTTCCTGTGTACTAAGAAGTGGAGAAGCTAGAGGTGCAATCACGCCAACGGTTTTCACACACATGCAAGCATACAATCGCCTTATGGGAGTTCATCACATATCTGAAAAAGTAACATGAGAATCACTCCTAAATCCTGGAGATTTGGATGATTAAGGGATTAGTCTGCTTTGTCTCTCAGTCAAGCATATTATATAATTGTGTGGCTTTAACAGAAAATTTATGATAGCAACTTGGCATTCTAGTAAGCTATGCACAACAGCAGTTATTAATTTGGCAGACGAGTGAACTTGTGGTGATGGGGTTTTCCGGCATTCTTTATAAATCACAGATTAAGTTTTTGTTTTGCATAAATCAACTAAGTCAATTATGGGAGGTTCTGATGGGGAAGGCATTGTTGGCTCTCCTTCAAGACTCCTTGAGAGTATATTCTTGTAATATGGATGATGGATTCCATCGTATCACAGTGGCTTCCTTGCCTTCAGCATGCATTGACTGGTGCCTCTCTCCATGGGTAGCGTGGAGGCACTGTCTGTGCACGACACCCTGCTTCGTGGGTGGCTGCCGCGTAGCTAGGGATACTATCAGAGCGGCTGTTGGTGTTCTTGTTTATCTCTCATTTCTGCTGTTTTACTTTATACTTCGTTGCTAGGAGTGCACAGGATTGCAACTGTTAGAGTTTCTGCTTGAATACAGCAATCTATGTTCATCCACTGGAGTTTCATTGCTTTGCTCGTTCAGCCGTTTTCAATTATAAGCACATTTTACATTTTGTGCGTACGCTTTCGCCTTTCGTCCAATTTCATCCAACCGTCCACTGCATTCATCTATATTCTTAGGTTTATTTTTCTTTTCGTTCTTTCTGTTTAGATGTTGCATGCATTTGCATGTGTTATATAGTTAGGTATGTGTTTTGCTGGCCAAAACAAATTTGCAAGCCAAATAGGCATATGCTTTTACATAAACATGTAAGAGGAGTTAAGAACATAAGAACATAAGAAGAGCCCTGCTGGATCAGGCCAAAGGCCCATCTAGTCCAGCTTCCTGTATCTCACAGCGGCCCACCAGGTGCCCCAGGGAGGCATGAAACAACAAGATGCTTGCATCCTGTTGCCACTCCCTTGCACCCGGAACCAGTAGCCCACCACCTTTGTAAGGAGGTTGCACAATCCATCATTGCCTATAGCCCACGATGGACCTTTCCTCCATAAATCTGTCCAATCCCCTCTTAAAGGCATCAAGACCAGATGCCATCACCACCTCCTGTGGCAAGGAGTTCCACAGATTAACTACCCGGTGGGTAAAGAAGTACTTCCTTTTATCTGTTTTAACTCTCCCAACCCTCAGCTTTAGTGGATGCCCCCTGGTTCTGGTGTTTTGAGAGAGGGAAAAGAACATCCCTCTATCGACTTTATCCCTTCCATGCATAATTTTGTATGTCTCAATCATGTCCCCCCTCAGGCGCCTTTTTTCTAGGCTGAAGAGCCCCAAAGGCTGCAGTCTTTCTTCATAAGGGAGGTGCCCCAGCCCCGTAATCATTTTTGTCGCTCTCTTCTGCACCTTTTCCAACTCCACTATGTCCTTTTTGAGATGCGGCGACCAGAACTGGACACAATATTCCAGGTGTGGCCTTACCATCGATTTGTACAATGGCATGATAATATTGGCTGTTTTATTCTCAACCCCTTTTTTAATGACCCCAAGCATGGAATTGGCCTTCTTAATTGCTGACGCACACTGGATCGATACCTTCATTGAATTGTCCACCAGCACCCCAAGATCTCTCTCCTGAGCTGTCACAGACAGCTCAGAACCCATTAGCCTATAGGTAAAGTTTTGGTTTTTTGCCCCAATGTGCATCACTTTACATTTGTCTATGTTGAAACGCATCTGCCATTTGGCTGCCCATTCCCCCAACTTGGAGAGATCCTTCTGGAGCTCTTCACAATCCTTTCTGGTTTTTACCACCCGGAAAAGTTTTGTGTCATCCGCAAACTTGGCCACCTCGCTGCTTATCCCTGTCTCCAGGTCATTTATGAATAAGTTGAAAAGCACGGGCCCCAAGACAGATCCCTGGGGCACTCCACTTTTCACCTCTCTCCATTGTGAAAATTGCCCATTGACCCCCACTCTCTGTTTCCTGGCCCTCAACCAATTCTGGATCCATAAGAGGACCTGCCCTCTTACTCCCTGACTGTGAAGTTTCTTCAGCAGTCTTTGGTGGGGGACCGTGTCAAATGCCTTCTGAAAATCCAGGTATATGATATCCACAGGTTCACCCACATGCCTGTTGACCTTTTCAAAGAATTCCAAAAGGTTTGTGAGGCAAGACTTACCCTTACAGAAGCCATGCTGACTTTCCTTTAGCAGTACTTGTTCCTCTACGTGTTTTAGGATTTTATCTTTGATGAGGCTTTCCACCATCTTACCCGGAACAGACGTTAGGCTGACAGGCCTGTAGTTTCCAGGGTCCCCCCTTCTCCCTTTTTTAAAGATTGGCGTGACATTGGCTATCCTCCAATCCTCTGGCACCGTGGCCGTTTGAAGGGACAAGTTGCATACTCTAGTTAAGAGGTCAGCAACTTCGTTCTTTAGTTCCTTAATTACTCTTGGGTGTATACCATCTGGGCCTGGTGACTTATTTATATGTAGTTTATCAATTTGATCTAAAACATCTTCTTTACTAACCAGTATCTGTTTTAATTCCTTCGTTAGGAAGGGCTGTTCGGGCTGTGGTATCTGCCCAAGTTCTTCTGCTGTGAAGATGGACGCAAAGAATTCATTTAATTTCTCTGCAATCTCCAAGTCCCCTTTTATCTCCTCTTTCCCTCCCTCACCATCCAGCGGGCCAACCGCCTCTCTGGCAGGTTTCCTGCTTCTAACATATTTGAAGAAGCTTTTATTATTCCCCTTTATGTTGCTAGCCATGCGTTCCTCAAACGCTTTCTTGGCCTCCCGTATCACCTTCTTACTTGTCTTTTGCCAGAGTTTATGTTCTTTTTTATTCTCCTCATTGGGGCAAGACTTCCATTTACGGAAAGAAGCTTCTTTGCTCTTTACAGCTTCTCTAACTTTGTTTGTCAGCCATGCAGGCACCCTTCTGGACCTTGTTGAACCCTTCTTTCTTTGCGGTATACACTTCCGCTGGGCCTCTACTACTGTTATTTTAAACAGCCTCCATGCAGCCTGGAGGGATTGGACTCTTTTTACCTTCCCTTTCAATTTCTGTCTAACTAGTCTCCTCATCTGAGGGAAATCTGCCCTTCGAAAGTCAAGGGTTCTTGTGTCAGATTTGCTCTGCACTCTCTCCTGGACATGCATGGCAAAACCAATCGCAGCATGGTCACTGTTCCCCAATGGCTCAGTAACACCTACATCCCTAACTAGGTCCCGAGTACCACTCAATATTAAATCCAGAGTCGCCTGTCCTCTGGTCGGCTCCATGACTAGTTGCTCTAAGGCACAGTCATTCAGCATGTCAAGGAATCCGGTCTCTCTTTCTTGACCAGAGCAGCAGTTGACCCAGTCAATATGAGGATAATTGAAGTCCCCCATGATTACAATCCTGCCTCTCTTGGTCACAGCCCTGATTTGTTTCCTCATTTCAAGATCACCTTCAAGTTTTTGATCGGGAGGACGATAGCACACCCCCACTATTACATTGCTTTTACGGCCTGGCAGTTTAACCCACAGTGACTCCATGATGGAGTCCGGCCCACCTTCAGTTTCTACTCTGCTGGATTCTATCCCTTCTTTGATATAGATGGCCACCCCTCCGCCAACATGCCCTTCCCTGTCCCTCCTATAGAGTTTATAGCCTGGGATTGCAGTATCCCACTGGTTCTCTGCATTCCACCAGGTTTCCGTTATGCCTACTATATCAATGTTTTCCCTAGCCACCAAACATATTCAAACAGTTCAGCTGGATCAGGCCAAGGCCCATCTAGTCCAGCTTTCTGCATCTCACAGTGGCCCACCAAATGCCTCAGGGAGCACACACGACAATAAGATGCTTGCATTCCCCTGCATCTGGTTTTCTGAGGTAGCCTAAAATAAGGAGGTTGTACCATCCATCATGGCCTGTCACCTGCGATGGACTTTTCCTCTAGAAATCTGACCAGTCATCCATTTTTTACATTCATCCATGCTCTGGTCCCTAACCAGACAAAAGTGCAAGGAATTGCTCTACTCAAACTTTGTGGTTATCAAACCTTTCAGCACAGGGACCCACTTTTTAACATTACACTGTCGAGATTCACATAGCTTTATGAGACTTTTTTTTAAAAAAAAATTTATTTTATTTACTTACAAGTAATATTCTGTTTATTTACAATATTTGCAAAAGAAAAAAACCCTCAATCCATTTCTCATAATGAGGCAGGCCTAATGAATAGCCTCAAGGCTTGAGGGGCTCAGTTATGTGAGCCAGCCTTCACTTGCTCCCACTACCTGTCGATGATGAACTCAGAACAAAACACACCATAAAAATGACGCTCAAGCAGCTGTCTCCCTATACTAACACAACTTTGCAAACTTGCAAACTGCAGGAGCTCGGTTGTTTGCAGGGCAATTAGCAGCTATCTAAGTTTTGAATAGCTTCTGGGCTTGAGGCAATTATCTGATCCTTCCCATGTTTCCACATTGAAATAATACCAGTACTCTACCAATCTATGCTGAAACCCTGGGCTAGAATGGACATTAGAAACATGGACACATTTATAGGTAGGAAATATTTGTGTGCCTTTGAAGAAGGACCTGAAAAATGTGGTGGGCAAAAAGAACTGGATCTTAAAAAAGAAAAGAAAAATTTATGTGAAGAGACTGCCTGGTTTAAAAGTCTGCATATTTTTAAGGTATATGAAAAACAAATCTTATACTCTGTTCTCAAGCCCTGGAGCTACCAAACACAGAGGAACAAACGAGAGTATACAATTAATTTTGTTGAGTCTGACAGACCATGACATTAGGACAGACAGGATGACTTGACTCTCTGTCTTCAATTCTTCCTATTCATACTATATCACAAGACATAAAGCAGCAAAATGCAGAGCCAACCGCTGTTATGGCCTGCATTGGAAAGGAATGCAGTGGCTCTTCACTGCATGTGCTAATCACAGAAGGATTTTTTTTTTTTAAACCACAACTGATGTATTTTTTTTCTGAATTACTATAAACTGATACTTTATGTACTTTTCAGTGAACGGCTGAAATTCTCCATCTTTAGCAAAGAATTGCAGAAGGCTTGCAGTGAGTTTTGATTTGTACATTGCAACGAACCATTTCCATAACCAAATAGGGATTGTTCTGCGGCTGTTTAAGTCTGCAAGGCAAAGGCCATTGTCTGGGTTTTTGCCTTACAGTACTCTGTTTATATTACTTCTTTCGTATGGAAATGTTTAGGGCAGATGTATGCTTCAGCCTAATCCTATGCTCCTCACAGCCATTTATGTGGAAACCCAAGATAAATATGCTTTAAATGGCAACATGTGGCCTCTTGAAGGGAGTTTCCTCGAAAAGAAGCACAACAGCAAAAATCACACTGGGAGCTGCGTCCAGTTTTGCTGACTGGGGTCGTCTCCAGGTTCCACCTGGTCCACAGCATAATTCTTGCCAAAAGGACCCCTACATGTGTGAAAAACTGAAATGCACCTGGAAACACTACCACCTCCTGCTCCCTTCAACCTGTCTACTTTCCCTCCCACCTTGGGCGGCCCTAACGTGCACTGGAACAGGTAGGCCAACTGGCCTGCATTGTATACAGTGCAGGTTAGGAGGCAGCATTAAGGTAAGGGTAAGCCCCAACCTCAGTTATGCGGTTTCTTGGAACTGCACCAGCAAAATGAAATCAGTGTCAAGCGGGCTAGCAATACAATGGGAGTTAGGATCCTGCCTGACTGCCACATCCTATCTCAGAGAAGAGGCTCAAAGGCGAGGGGAGGGACCCATTACATAGCAGCTCAGGCTCCTGCCACACTTAGCGTTTTGCCCCCCTGTAAGAATGCCACTTTGCCAAGTATTTTGGCGCTCCCTCCGCACAGCTCTCTGCTTCAGAAAGCCCCCTGGAGGTGTTTTAAAAGCACTTACAGTTTTTGCCAAACCGCATATCCCCATAGGCACACACTTTCATGTTCCACCCCTCACTTTCTCCACTTTCATATTAGGGAGAATTTTAAGGAAAGTGGGTGAGGCAGGGAAGGGACCAAGACATTTAGGTGCCATGATTGTGAGGCTGGTCAAATATCATCTGATCCTACCCTCTGCCTTCAGCCTCAATTCTTACAGTTACTCTTAGGATACCTGTGCCCCATGCAAACAATTAAGTACCACATTTAGCAGTGGTTCCCAAACTGTGGGTCAGGACCACCAGTGGGTCGCAAGCCAGTTTCAGGTGGATCACAGAGCACCTAGAGCAGCCATATTGAAAATATGGGAAGATGGGATGCTGGAAAGGGGGAGGGCTGTGTGGTTTTGCTTGTGTCAAGGTTGAAAATAAGCTTTTTTTCCTCTTTCTGATTCACTTTGCTATTGGAAAATGGCTGAGAAATAACCCATCTGATTGCTGCATTCTCAGGAAAGAATCTGTGCATTGTGCATCACAATGACGGCTCTTCTGGCCACGACATCACTTCTGGTGGGTACTGGCAGATTGTCATAGTAAAAAGTGGATCCCAGTGCTAAAAAGTTATATACATACTGTATACATGAAGCTGGTCCTTAGTTTATTCCATAGTACCCAATGAAAATAGGAGATGTCCGAGCAGATGACAATCCAGAGTGGCCATTCCCACTTAGACAGCCTCTTTCCAGCACTGGGAAGAAGTTCAGTAGTCCCTGCTGCAGAGATTTGAATTTAGCAGCAGTGATAGCTGGGAACAAGCAACAATTGTGAGCACTTTTCTTAGGGGTTGCCCTGGAGCTCAGAGCTACCCTGTAGAACAAATAACCTTTAGTTCCAGAAGGTCAGAGAGAGGTAACTAATTGATGGAACCATTCATAAGGCACAGTTTGAGAAACACAGACTATACCCTATCAGTCCTGTGGCAAAATAAAGCTGCCCTGTGTTGTCCCTTTCTATGCCTCAGTTGTGCTTAGCAAGCATTACTCTACATCAGGATAGGGAATTACAGAGCTGTATTATCATTTCACTTCAGTCTTCAATATGCTTTGTCTCACTTTCTTTCTGCCCCTTCCCGATCTGATTGGGTTGTAGAGGGGGTGCTCACTCAGTGCTGCTGAGAACAATCCTATGCGTGTCTACTCAGAAGAAAATTTCAATTTATTTCAGTGAGACTTGCTCCCAGGTATGTATGTATAGAATTGCAGGACTGTATATGGATTGCAGCCTTATTCAGCAAGCTGTGTTGGATTCTTGTGGATTCCCATGGAGATCCCTGGTATTCCAAACAGCAAACCAGAGGAATCACAAGTCAAGTGGCATAACCTATGGCATGATCCACGGGGCAGAAACATACAACAAATGCAGCTGACAATTCAGAGGTAGTCTTCTGTCCAAGCAATCAGTTCCTCAGTTCCTAAATTAGCTCAGTTCCAAAACAGTTCCTAAACTTTTTTTGAGTGGCGGCTCCCTTGATCTACTAGACCATTGGCCGCATCTTCCCATTAGGGCTACAATCCAATAAATTGTATGGTTCAGTGGGATTTTTTTGCAAGGGTTCTACGGCTCCCCAAGGAGTCACGGCTCAGTTTCGGAACCACTGCCCTAGTTGAACTCTGTTGGATACTAGGCTTTGCAGCTGCAGAATAATGGATTTATTATTGAATAATTATAGAACAATGGATTTACAGCCAAACAGAATGGTTCTGTTCCAGACCCCCTCCCTCCATGGATATCTGAAACCATGGATACTGGGGATGCCTTTTTAAAGATAGGGGAACATCAGTGGGTTTGCTGCAACAAGGCAAAAACAGAGATTTGTTTAATGTTCCCTTATCTTTTTAATAGGCATCTCAGTATCCACGGTTTCCATGGATAACTGAAACTGTGGATACCAAATCAGTGGATACTGGGGCATGCCTGTACAATTCTCAGTGTACTTTAGAGGAAGCTATGATACTTAAAGTAGTGTATATGTGATGCATACACACATACTGAGGGCACTATCCTAATCTAGAGTTAGGCTGACACAAGTTAGGCCAGTAAAATTTTGCCAGCACAAGAAACACTGTTCTGTAAAGTATGTTTGGA
This sequence comes from Lerista edwardsae, assembly GCA_029204185.1. Lineage (NCBI taxonomy): Eukaryota > Metazoa > Chordata > Lepidosauria > Squamata > Scincidae > Lerista > Lerista edwardsae. Next base: position 1,913 of record JAJKFI010032710.1, on the reverse strand, counting down.
CCATTACCGGCATCAGAGAGGCCAGCACGCAGACGTGTGTTATCCTCCTTGACTCCAAGAGTGATCCAAACGTGCTTTATAGTGCCCCTAGTGCCAGCCAAACTTTGCTGGCCTAACTTGTGTCAGTCTAACTCCAGGTTAGGATTGCACCCTCAGTGAGCATCACCTTGGGCCGGGTTTGTTTGTTTGTTTGTTTGTTTTTGCAAAAAGCCACCATGTAAAGGCTGGAACACCATTACCAAAGTTTGCACAAAGCAGTTATCAAGATACTGTTTGCAAAGGTAAAATATGCACAAATTACTAAAGCTTTCTGATGAGAAAGAGGAGAGCTAAACTGTTGTCAACCAAAACTGATAAGCAACAGGACCTGGCTATCAAATGAAACTTTGCTTTACTAATGCCAACGGTGCACAGTGATGTGGGGCCAAAGTACAGGTGTACCCTGGTATCCAGTTATTTAGTATCCACAGTTTCAGTTATCCGTGAATTCCATGGATACTGGGACACCTTTTAAAAAGATAGGGGAACATTAAACAATTTTTTTTCTTTTGCCTTGTTGCAGCAAAAACACTGATGCTCCCTTATCTTTAAAAAGGCGTCTCCAGTATCCACTGTTTCAGGTATCCACGGTGGGGTCCAGAACAGAACCCCAGCGGATACTGGGGCATGCCTGTTTGCTGTACTGCCATCAGAGCTGGCCTGGAGTTTCTAGGAATTAGCTTCAATGGCCAGGAGACTTCTGAAAGCAATCCTGGAGAAGTTATCATGTTGGGGGGAAAAGGACTCTCCTGGAACAGCTTCAGTCACAGCTGGCAACTCGACTAGTGACTCTGTATGTTTTGGCATTCCTCTGCTGAGTGGTTACTACAGGGGAAATGTGGTAGGGAGAATTATCCGAACAATGAGACTGAGGGCTTGAGTGCCTTTGACTGATTCCGTTATAGGAAATGATGGATGACAGGTAGAAACATGAATGTTGGGTTTTGAACTGCAATCACTATGAATTCGTCTGAGCCTGCAACTCTTTGAGCAAGTAATCCCACTGAAAACTGGTGTTAACTACTGAAGTTTTACTTTAAGCTTAAGAGCCTCTCTCTCATTCAAATCAGCTGGGCCCCTCAGTTACAAATGCCAAAACAAGAGTTACAGTTTAGGCAAATGGCATATTTGCTGATACACCCACCACTTCACTATCTATGTAATGCTTTCTCTATGCTGGACAAATCTCCAGAATGGGATTGTGCTATTTTTAAGCAAAAGTATGACCATAAAATGGCACTTTGGCTTTGTAGATCTTCTAGAAGACTTTTATTATGCAGAGTTCAAAACAGAATGTCTTGAAAAGCCACACATGCACAGACACTAAGGCAGCCCTGCTTGCAGATCTTCACCTTGTTCAAGGTAAAGGTTTCCCTACGACGAATGGTCTATTTGTGACCAACTGTAGGGGGCGGTGCTCATCTTTGTTTCAAAGCCGGTAGAGCTGACATTTTGTCCGAGGACAAGCTTCCGTGGTCATGTGGCCAGCATGACTATATGCCGTAGCGCGCGGAACGCCGTTACCTTCCCACCGAAGTGGTCCTTATTTATCTCATTGCATTATTAGGTGCTTTCGAACTGCTAGGTTGGCAGGAGCTGGGACAAGCAATGGGAGCTCACTCCATCGCACAGTCTTGAACTCCCAACTTTCCGGTCAGAAAGCCCAGCAACAGCGGTTTAACCCGCAGCGCCACCACATCCCTTCATGTGCTTTGGCTGTCCCCACCTCTCTTGTCCCGGTGTCGGCACCGGGCACAAGGGGGCCGCTCCAAGGCTTCCGGGACCTGGAGCGCGGGGCCGCCTGACACCAGGCCCGCCCCACCCTTCTGTTGCAGTTTCACATCTCACAGTCCAGAACTGGTTGAAACTGGCAT
>JAJKFI010032701.1:0-13812 GCA_029204185.1 Lerista edwardsae | reverse complement strand
TGATGATGATGATGATGATGATGATGATGATGATGATGATGATGATGTAAAGCTCCCCTTCAGTTAAAACTTCTTGTAACTGTAAAACTAGCACAGCAGGACCTGGTTGGGCTGCTGAAGACTGTATCCCTGGAGGGAACTGGGGGGGGGGACTGAAGAGCAGGGAGGTTTCTTCCCATGGCAGGTATGGAACCCCTCCCCTCCATCACCTGAATTCTGCTCTTCACTCCATCGCCTCATTCCCACCTCACTGTGCTGCAGGTGCAAACCCTTTACCTTTGGCTTCTGAGAAGCACCAGACATCTGCACGTTGTCATCTCCAGTTTGTTCTGATGAAGAGCTAAAAGAGTAGGTTGGGGGTCCCACCAAAGTTGTCGTGGCACACAAGTTGAGAATCATTGATGGAAGTGGTCTGGGAGGCTTGTCTGGCCTAGGAGGACGTGGGGGACAATGGGCTGAGATTGTGAAGAAAGGCTGAAATGCCTTCCTACATCTCTCTGGAGCAAAGAACACCAGTCATTTCCCTCCCGCCACTGCAAAACTCCAGGGAAACTTGATGTATTTCTCTATTATTCTTTATTTTGCACATCAAGAACAGTGATGATCACAACACATGCGCTATATGAAACAAGCAGAAACATTCCCTCCCCCCCCCCGAAGCAGCCATCGTGGCGATGGTTGTATAGTGCCATTCAACAAAGAAAATTCACAAAGTGGCTCACGCAGAAAAAGAAATGAAATAGTGGTTTCCTGTCCCATGGATCTGGAGAATGTGGTAGGGGGGAAGAGGAAGAGGAGGGAGAGGAGGCAAGGGGGATTGGTTCGTACAAGTATCTGGAGCAGTAGATATGGGACATTTATTTTCTCTGGTTTGGAAGAGTCAAACCAAGATAGGGAGGTCAGAGTTCCCCACAGCTAGGTGGGTCTGGAAGCCTGATACTGGGGGAAATGTGGGTGGTGGAGATAAGTTGCATGGGTAGGCACAATATGTGGCTGAACTCAGTATGGGTGGGTGGTCCAAAACTCTACAAGGGGAGGTGGAAATAAAGACCAAGGGCATCTGTAGAATCTCCTAACTGCCTGTCCCGTCATGTTGTAGCATGCAGCTGTGTCACTGAGGCATGCTCGGTGGTGGGGTTATCAAGAGGCCTGCAAGAGGTAGTTCCCTTAACTCTACGTAGGCCCCCTGACGGCTATGGGTCTCCTCAGACCTATGCCAGCTGTGTAGCTGGCATAGGTCTGAGAAGAGCCAGGGGGACAGCCAGAAAAATGAGAGATCGGATCCACCATGCACAACAATTGTCAGATCTACCCTTTCCCTGACACGCCCACGACACCCTCTGCCTGCTCACTGCCCACCCCTGTCGCCAACATACTTCCTCCAGCGGTGCCTTAGTGGCACACACATGTGGTTGCCAGCCATTTGCATGGGAGGCCCCATGGTACGCATCGTTGAGAGGGCCTTCCACAGATGGAACGCTAGTCCCATCAGCAGAAGTTGCGAGGATTGGGCCCTCTGTTTCATTCCCCAGGTCTACATGGGTGTATCCAGCCTCTGCACACTTACAGGCTAGGTGCTTCTGATGGTGGTTGTGGGAAAGAATTTGGCAATGGACCAGAAGGTTTTCCCACTGAGGAGCACTGTCTCAACCCAAGTCATAATGAAATAAGTCTCATTCCAGGTTCTGGCTAAATTGCTTTCCCCCATGACCAATCCCTGGGTTGACCAGCTTCAACTCCTCTTGTGGAAGAGAAGAGGCTGAAGGAGAGGGACACAAAAGCCTTCGTGTTGGTGATAGTGGCTTCTTCTTTGACCAGTGGCGGCTTCTTCTCAGCACCTCTGACAATGTGGGATGGAGGACCAAGAAATGGCTGCTATGCAGCCTGCTGGATTACATTCTTGTATTCAGGGCCAGGTTGCTTCTTCAGGTGGATGACAGTGGAGAAAAGCCATTTTACCTGTGAGAGGTGAGGGTGGGGATTGTGAAAGATATACAACAGAGGTGAGCACAGGAGAAGACAAGTTCAAGGAGTTTCAGTTTCAGAATTCCCCACTTCTCTTTTTCTTGCCATTCATAGGCCAGATTTCTAAATGTCTTTCTGTCTTAGAATTGTAGAGTTGGAAGAGACCTACAAGGTCATCTAGTCCAACCCTCTGCTTGTAGCAGGAAATCCTCCTAGAGCATCTCCAGCAGGTGCCTGTCAAGCCTCTGCTTGAAGGTCTCCAGGGAGGGAGAATCCACCATCTCCCTTGGCAATCTGTGCCAATCCCTTGGTACCTCCCTTGGCAATTTTGTGACTTCTCTTTCCAGCTAACTAACCTTCTACCAACCAACTGATCAGTCAATCAAATCTTTCCCCATCCCTTTTCTCTTATTTTCAATTGAATACTTAAGCAGACCATTGGCATAGTTGCCTATGTGTGTACAGGTACTGATTCCTCCATGGAATTTTCAGTTTTCAACTAACAATTCGAGCATCCAGCTATTATTATCCTTCTGCCTGGCCTCACCCTTCTTTCCCTTTCCCTTTTGCTTAGCCTCTGCCAGATGCAAACACAGACATATAATATTGCTCCCTTACTTTGAACAGAGTCACAGAAGCACTGTAGCACACGCTGAGGAGGAAGAGAATGGAGAAAATCCAGGTGGTTGTGTATAGACTTTCCAGTTCATCATCTTTCTCATAATTTGGGATGGTTGTCACGGACACAGTCACACCTATGAGGAAGGAAGGAGATGTCACTCTCATGTTCACCAACATCCATTCATTCTGTCCGTCATTTGTCCACCAGCACATCTGCCCACCTCCTCATGCACTCATCCTGGAGCCTGGATGCCCATGGAATCTGACTATAGTTGTATAAGGACATGCAGAACCCATAGGATGGAAGTTCTGCCATGGTAAAATTCCACTACTCCCATTAGTTCTGTTTTCTCTTATGTTTAATGTTATGCAGGTGTCAGGTATTCTTGCATATTCACACTTCACTCGCAGCCTTGCAGCATCATGGGTCCTGTATTACTTCTCTAAGTTTAATACTGACTATGAAGCCCATGGTGCAGTGTCAATGTGAGTGAAGTGTTCTCTTGATCCCCTTTATCTTTTATTACCAAACTTGCATGTTGTGATGGTAGTTTAGAGTAGGACCTTTGACGGTCAAATCTATTTACCCCATGTCCCTTTTATTTGGGCCTGGCCCTACGTAGAAACTTCATTCCACTGAATGAAATGTCTCGATTCCTTGTGTCACTATGCCCAGTGCTGCATAACTCAATCCTTCTAGGCATTTCCCTGATGCAGGGAACTTGTTATGCAGTCTTTTCACTCGAGTCTTTGCCTCCAGACTTCCACTTTCTGTATTCTTTTTGCAACATTTTCGAGGTTCTCATACATAGAAATCTGCAGGTGTGTTGAAAAGAATGGCACAACGAGTTCAACATCAAGTCTCTTTGTCAACTGGGGCCTGGACAGGCCTGAATTGAATAATACTGAAGATGCACAGGGTGGGGGTGAAAAACATCACAACTTTTTGCTCAGCCTGAAGGAGCCTAATTTACGAGAGCTGCTTGCCCAGAGAGACCACACAGTGAGCTTCATGTCTGAGAAGGGATTGAAATCTACCCACCATCAAACCCAACACTAATCATGGTGTTAGAAAGGCCAGAGGGCCACACTGGAGCATGGAGGAATTAGGTGAAGGCAGGGAAGGGGTTTTTGTGTTTGTGTGCGCGCTCAGCCACATCTAAGGCACAGCAAAACCTAGTACTGGCCTAACTCCTGAAGTGTCTTGTCTTCCATTTCTGTTCTCTGAACAACTGCCCCTAGATTTCAGCTGATCATATCCTTCCAAGTACAAAGGGAGCATACTGAACGTATGCCACAAGTCCACATGTATGGAGATTTGTGCATGCTTTCCTATGTGCCTGTGATGTGCTGGGTCTATTTACTTAACTTGCTCATTCTTGAGTTTTTTTTTTCTGTTTGGCATACTCAGGTGGGGTTGGAAAAATTGGCCACATGCCTCAGAACCTGGAATCCTGTTCTTAGTAGTTGGAACAATTCTTAGTAGAACAATAATTCTTAGTAGAATTAGTCTAAGAATAATTAGGCTGGGCACTAAAGGCAAATAATACCAACATTCTTATTCACTGTGTTCGTCTTGGACACGTCTAGGAAGTTTCTACCCTTGTTTGTGCATCCATGTGGGCCCAACAGGTTTGCCCTGCTCCAGGTGATGTGGTCTTGTGTCTATGCCTGTTCCGTAGTAATACTTTTTCATACATGTTCTGATGAACTTTCCCCCTCTTCTCTTTTTAACTCTGGGTGCATAAGGAGCTAAAATTGCAAGCGAATATCATTTCCTCTACCCTGCGATCTGGGAAATCAAGTATCCCAAATGAATGACTCTGTTGGGCCGTTGCTTCGGCGACTACACTGGCTGCCGGTTCCTTTCCGGGCCCAATTCAAAGTGCTAGTTTTGACCTTTAAAGCCCTTTACGGTTCGGGTCCGGGGTATTAGAGGGACCGCCTCCTTCCATACAATCCTGCCCAGACTCTTAGGACATCTGGGGGGGGCCCTTTTGACTGTGCTGCCACCAGGAGAGATGAGGGGGATGGCGGCCACGAATAGGGCCTTCTCGGCGGTGGCCCCCGACTCCGGAATACCCTCCCCTTTGAATTAAGAACTGCTCCCCCTTTGGCAATGTTCCGGCAGGGGCTGAAAACCTTTTTATTCCACCAAGCTTTTAATTGTTGACAGGCTGGCTGGCTTTCTTTGTATATTTAGGATCCACAGGGCTTGTTTTAGATTTTTAATTATTTTAATACTGTTTTTAATTATTGTTTTTAATGGTCAAATACTGTGTTTTATTGTATTTTAATATTGTAAGCCGCCTTGGGTGCCTATGGGCAGAAAGGTGGGGTATAAATTAAATAAATAAATAAATAAATAAATAAATAAATAAATAAATAAATAAATGCTGAGGTAGCTTCTCATCTTTGTTTGACTATCTGCCTTGATTGTGTAGTTGTGAAGGGCTTCTGGGATGTCTCTTTTTCTCTTACAGCTGTGCACATGTGTGCATGTGTATCATGATTGTGTATCATGAATGGGCCAAAAACGCCTCCGCTACAAAAGACTCCAATTCTCCCCACCTGACAATGGTTGGCCAACCCTTCGTTTGGCTCATCCGTCTCAATCAGCTTGGCTTGCAGACAACTCTGGGGGGGGGTGCACTATTATGGCCCCCGATCTCATATCATGAGACAGACCAATTCAAACAACGAGGATTAATAGGACAGGAGGTGACCCGTATTGGGGAGGAGGAGGAGGCTTTGTGTGTGCAGAGTGCTAGATGACTTCTGCCTCCTTCTGGGTCCAATCACCCCCCACTTTGTCCCCATTTGCACTGTGCAGGCCATCCTGCACCCGGACTTGGGTGAGGTCATAGTAAAGTGCAGAGCATGTGGTGTGCACGTATGAGTGTGCAATTTCTGGCATGTCCTGTTAACAGAGGTCGTCCAGCTTCCTGTTTCCAACAAGGCACAGCCAGTTGTTTGTGGGAAGCCAAAAGGCAGGGCGTGAAGACCACATCGCTCTCCTCTGTTTGTGGGGGACAAGCACTGTGATTCAGGGGTACGCGGCCTCTGGACATGGAGGACCCAGTTGGGTCTCCAGACTCACAGCTGTGGTGAGATCCGTCATCTGTTCCTTTGTCATGTGTTATTGCAAAGCCATGTATAGGAACATACAAAGCCTTTGAATAGCTGCAGCCGGTCACAGTGGGAGAGGGACCTGCTTGGGCACTGCTGGGACTCGTGAAAAGTCCCAGCTCCATGTATCTTATAGATTGGTTTTAATGGGCAAGGTAAGATAGCAGAAAACAAGCACAAGGTTACAGGGCTTCCTCCTGTCCTGATGATGTCAAGTTGAGGTTAATTAATAAGGGTTTGCCTGATTATTCTGGAGAACATATTATATTTGGGCAGGACGTCTAGCCCAGAGGGTAAAAGCTGCAGTCATGCCCGAAGATAAGATAAGATCCGAAGGTCGCCAGTTCGAGAACACAGGAAGTTTCCATGAGTGGCAGACCTCAAGAATGCAGCTGATAAGATCTGAGCTGTCTCCAGCTGCCTGTGAGAGGGGAGTTGTGTCGGACCAGTTGTTCTTGGTGAGAGCAAGAAGCCGTTTATCAGCCGGCAGGAAGGCAATCGTGCGGCTAGAAAGGAAGGTTGGGCTTGAAAGTGTCATGTGAATGTAGCAGTTCTTGTAAGATTAGAACTATTTGTGATTGTAAAAACCCTTTGGGTTTAGAAATGCCTGCCTATGTAAACCGCCTTGAATAATAAAGTCAAAAGAGCAATCTAATGACCTAGAATGGCGGTATATAAATACTAAGTATTATTATTATTATTATTATTATTATTATTATTATTATTTATTATTATTATATTTATATATTATATTTGAAGTATTTCAAAATGCACCTCCTTGTTCTTCTCTAAACCGTATCGCCTTTTAAAAAAAATTCCTTGCATCCAGATCTGTTCTTGCTCTGTGACCTGCTCAGGATTCTTTAGCACCCCCCCCCTGCCACCCCCACCTCCTGCTTCTCCACCCAGCCTGGGGCCTCATTTGAACTGAAGCTAACAGGGACCACTCCTTAGGTATCCAGGGAGGGCCTGTTTTCCTACTTATATACTCGGCCTCTGAAATGAAAGCACGCAGAATTATTTTAATAAGCTGGTGGACCTGATCTAATTGGTGGACGCTGCCCCTCAAGACGTGCAAGGTCAGGGGCTGGCCTAGTGGGAGTTGACTGGGGAGGCCATTGATGAGGGGGCCACGAGGGATGCTCTGGGGAGGGAACTATTCCTTGTAATATGGTGTGAGCTGTATTCCTCGTAATAAAGACTGAGCTGCCAATCAAGACTTGCCCTGCAGTGAAGACACACTAGGGAGCCTTACAGCCCAACCCCAGGCATGTCTACTCAGTTCCATGATAGTCATAAGAACATAAGAAGAGCCCCACTGGATCAGGCCAAAGGCCCATCTAGTCCAGTTTCCTGTATCTCACAGTGGCCCACCAGATGCCTCAGGGAGCACACAAGACAACAAGATGCCTGCATCTACATGGGAATGGTCCCTTGTACCTGGCATTCTGAGGTAAACTTCTGAGGTAAATAAAACACAATTTGCTATCCAAAGAACATAAGCAGAGCCCTGCCAAAGGCCCATCTAGTCCAGCTTCCTGTATCTCACAGTGGCCCACCAGGTGCCTAAGGGAGTTCAGTAGACAACAAGATGCTTGCATCCTGTTGCCACTCCCTTGAACCTGGCATTCTGAAGTAGCCTACTATTAATGTAAGGAGGTTGCCCAACCCATCATGGCCTATAGCCCACGATGGACTTTTCCTCCAGAAATCTGTCCAGTCCCCTTTTAAAGGCATCTAGGCCAGATGCCATCACCACCTCTTGTGGCAAGGAGCTTAATTACTTAATTAGCTTAATTACCCGCTGGGTAGTCAATAGGGCTTACCCCCAAGTGAGCATGGATAAGATTTAAGTTGCTACACCCCAGCCTTAGTCTTCACCATCTGCACTAGGGGGATAATGATACCTCATAGTTTTGCTGTAATGATTATATAAGCGTAATAGATCTAAATGGCTTTGTGCACTGAAGAACTGTGACGCAAATGCTGAAATGTATTAATGTGTTGGCTCTCTCTCTGGTTCTGAATTTTACATTGTACAATGAAGAGTGCCCTTCTGAGCACCTGCAGAGGGAAGCCAGTGTTGAAAGAGACTCAGAATACTGGGCTTGGCCTCTGGAGTGTTTGATTTGGGTTCAAATCCCAACACAGATGTGAAGCTCACTGAGTGGTGCTGGACAAGTTCCTCCCTCCCAATTTCCTCCCTTGGGTTGTTGTAAGGCTGCAATAGGATGACCCCATAGATGCAGCTCTGAGCTCTCCGACAAAGCAGTGGGATAAGGATGGGGGTATTTTGTGAATACACTTCTCCCCTGCTCAACAACATCAAGTCCCGATATTGTTTTTGGAGAGATGAACCCACAGCTTCATTCCCGCCCCATGAAAGTCTGACCCGCCTGAAAGAGATCACGCCTAGAAATAGCTGAGTGGGTTCTCGTTTATTCACAGGCCATACATGCATACGTGGGGGTTATTTACACAGGGTTCGATTTGACAATGCGAGGGACAATTCTGCAATGCTGGATGAGGGTGGTCTTCATTTTTTACCCTGGGATTTCTCCACGCTCCTCTGGGTGAACTTCATGGGGAGGCCTTCGTGGACAACCATGCAGGTATAGGAATTGCCTTGGTTCCACTCTTCCGCAGGGATGTCCAGCTTGCTGTAGCAAAAGTGGGAGCCGTTGGTCTTATCCTTCAAGACTGGGGTGTTGACGTGGAGGTCTTCCGACAGGGCGTTGTGATTCTTGAGCCACTGGATGGAAACATCTGGGGGGCTGAAGTCTTTGACCAGACACGTGAGGGTCATCGTTGGAGTGCGAATGGTGATCTCCTCATGGGGCGGTGGGTAGAGGTAGACACTGGGAGCCCTGAGGTCAACTGGTTTGGCATAGAGAAGAAGAGAGTGGCAGGAATGAAAAAAAAGGGAAGACAAGAGTTATTCAGTTCAGGTCCAATCAGTGGAAGGAATGTCCCCTTGGAAGGAAGAGATGGGTCAGTCTCCACATTCTCATGAAAGAGGGGCAACTGATCTCAGTAAGAACAGAAGAAGAGCCCTGCTGGATCAGGCCAAAGGCCCATCTAGTCCAGCTTCCTGTGTCTCACAGCGGCCCACCAGGTGCCCCAGGGAGGCATGAGACAACAAGATGCATGCATCCTGTTGCCACTCCCTTGCACCCGGTACTCTGAAGGAGCCTACTACTAATGTAAGGAGGTTGCACAACCCATCGTGGTACTTCTGGAGGGGGGGGGTTATGCAAGAATATAGCGCTTGGTACTGGACTCTTCATACACATTTAGGGACAGAACGTTTCCCTTGTATTCCCCTTTGGGCGGAACAGGTCCATAGACGCTGCAGGAGGGTTTCCCAGAATCCTCCTGTGTTTTGCTTTCTGCAGTGGCTCCCCTCTCTTAAGGTGGACAGAGGCACCAGCGGAAAGGTTAGAGCCGGCTCTATTCCGGCCTTCTTTCCATTCGGAAACAGGGATTGAAATGCTGTCGGAAAGAGGAATTTAACTCTCCCTAAACTTTTCTTGTAAACCTCACTGTAACTGCCTAGATATGCTGACAAGGCTCCATTTTGGTCAGCCCAGGTTGGGTAAAAGGTACCCAAAGCTAGAAGATGAATACCTGGCCGGAGAGGGATAGCAGTGTGGACGAGACTGGGGACAGAGTGCAGCGCAGACCTCGTTTTCGGTTGTGCACACGTCCTGCCATTTCCAACACGTTGAACAAAACCAATCACTTACCCTCAGTCCTTCATTCCCCTGACAAGCAGCAGATATTCCCAGCTGGGCTGCATTCACCTATGTTTTCAGGACTGGGACTCACAGCCACCAGTCTGCCCCGTCTCCTCCTTACCTGTCTTCTTGAAAATTGACTTGGAGATGGGAGCAGGGATGCCTTCTTGCTTCACGGTGCACGTGAACGTCTCCCCATCGTTCCAGTCTTCGAGGGAGACGGGCGCCACGCTGAGTGCTCGGTAGGTGCCGTTGGGCTGCTCCGTCACACTCAGCGGCTCGGAGACCATGGAGACCTTTTTCTCCCTGGCCCAGTTCACCTCCAGCCCTTCCTGGGTTTCCAGGTTGACGACATTGCAGTAGAGCTTGGGGTCTCGGTTTATGAACAGGTCTTTGGGGGTAGGGGGTAGGAGGTAGATCCTCACTTCCGTGGGCACACAGCTGCTGTCATCTGGAGAATGCAAAGACCCAGGTCAAGCCCCCGCTCGTCACCCACCCAGCCCCTCTTTTTTCATTGTGTTTGCAGGTTTTTGGTCTTAAACTACCTCTGCGAATCAACTCTGTCCATTTCAGCCCCTCAGCCGGCCCGGCTCCCTCCCTTTTCCCCGCTTGCCCCTTTCTTTCTTTTCCAGAAGTGATTTCATTCACCAGCATACCTGCAACCGTCTCTGCCATGTAGCCCCAGGGACCTGCTCTCAGGAAACCTCTTAAGGAGGTTCTTTCAGGGAAGCGAGAAGTCCACATTGGCTGGCCATAAAGGGACACCCGCCCCATTCTCAATGATGGAGCAGCAAAGGACGCCCCCCCATCAGGTTACCAGACCTACCCATTTCTGCGTCTGCTATCCCAGCCAGCGTTCCACTATCAGGTGTCTCAAGCAACTGAGCCAAGCTACATTATTGCAGAGGAAGGCAAATCTGTCACAACCTCTGGACGGTAATAACCACTGTCAGTCACCTGCCAGATTTATTTAGGACATCTGGGGTGGTGCATTCCTCCCCGACACCTCTGATTCCTGCCTCCTTTTTTGTTAGCTTCTAAAGTGCTAGGGAAGGAAGGAAAATGCCAAGAGTGCCCATATATGTGGCAGAGGGTGGAGGAAGCCTAGCCGACCACAACTGATTGTGTATCAGAGAAAGCCTGCATTCACCGATTGTCGCCTGAGATGACCTGCTACCTTCTGACGATGGCCCTCTCCTTCTTTGCCCTCCTTTCCTTTCCTTTTTCAATTCAAGCAACCCCAAAGCAGCAAGCAATTGGTTGTTACCTCTGCACTTCTTTGCCAGGCTTTTCACCTTGGTTTGAGTCCCCGGATGGGTCACCTGGCAGATGTAGCTATTCCCTTCTAGCCAATCTGCTTGGGTGACGTTGACTGAGCTGCTGGTGCTAAACGTGTACCCAGTGGAGTCTTTCCTGGGTGCTTCAGTGTTGGGGACCAGCAGCCCAGCTTGCCCGTCGACCAGCCACTCTACTGTCACAACATTGGGGTAGAAGTGTGAGATCAGGCAGTGCAGTTCGATGGTGGCGTCACTGGATCGGCCTTTGCAGGAAGAGTGGAGCAGGCGGACCTCTGGTGGTACTGGTTCGTTCTTTTCACAAACTGGAAGGAGAGGAGGTACCCGGAAAGTATGAGTACCGACTTTGTGGTGATTGTTCTCTGAGTTCTCCTCCTCCTCCCCTCCCCTCCCCTCTCCTCCCCAAAACCTGCTTCTTTTCTAAAACCATCAGGATTCATCTTGTCTACACAATGGAGGACAGTGTGGTCATCACACATGATTGAGGGCACAATCCTAACCTGATTAGGCTGGCACAAGGGCCACCGTAAAACACGTTTGGACCACTCTCGGAAGATGGCGCACGTCTGTGTGCTGCTGGCCTCTCTGACTCCAAAAGTGGTCCAAACATCCTTTACGGTGTCCCTTGTGCTGGCCAAACTTTGCTTTATTTACCTCATATTTACCTCAGAATTTTACCTCAGAAATTTACCTCAGAATGCCAGCTACAAGGGAGTGGCATTTGGCCCACTCTCGGAGTCAGGGAGGATGGCACACATCTGTATGCTGGCCTCTCTGACTCCGAAAGTGGTCCAAACATCCTTTACGGTGTCCCTTGTCCTGGCCAAACTTTGCTGGCTTGATTGTGGCGGCCGGCTTAACTCCAGGTTAGGATTGTGCTCTGAGCTTAAGGAACTCCTTAGGTTCAGTTCAGTGATTCTACAAACCAATTATTATTATATAGATAATAATCAATCAAAAAGTATTTATATACCGCTTTTCAACATGAAGTTCCCAAAGCGGTTTACAAGCAAATGATAATAAAGTTCAATGGCTCCCTGTCCCAAAAGGGCTCACAATCTAAAAAATGCAGAGCACCACCAGCAACAGCCACTAGAAAAGACACTGCGCAGGGGTGAAGAGGGACAAATACTCCCCCCCCCCGCTAAATATAAGAGGAGCACCACTTGGAAAAAGTGCCTCCTGCCCAGTTAGCAGGGGTATAATTAAAAGGGGTCATGTATGCCAAGGACACAAAAAAATTAACGAGTGTGTGTGTGCGTGTGCAAAATGCTGTCTGATCACACTGCTACAGGAAAGGCAAAGCAAAAAAGCCTTCTCCCCGCCTACAACATAGAATTCCTTTTCAACCACCCATATAGCGTAGGACAGTTCAGTACTACAAATACAGTATTCAGCTGAGCTCTGTTGGATGTTGTTTTAGTACCTTCTTCTAAAAAGTGCTACTTTTTAGTACTGGGACCCACTTTTTAGAATGCCAATCTGGCCGGGACCCACCAAACGTGATGTCATGGCCTGAAGTGCCGTCACTGTGACACCAGAACCTCCTGCTTTTCTGAGAACGCAGCAGTCAGTTGGGCTATTTCTCAGCCGTTTTCCAATAGCAAAGTGAATCAGAAAGAAAAAAAAGCCCTTTTAAAACCTTGACGCAACCAAAACAACTACACAGCCCTTCCCCTTTCCAGTGTCCCATCCTCCCTTATTTTCCAAAACGGCTGCTCTAGGTGCTCTGCAACCCACCTGAAATTGCCTCCTGACCCACAGTTTGGGAACCACTGTCCTACCCCATTCACTAAGATCTGGCACCACCTGACATCCCCCTACATCAGGCTCCCCACTGACCACTAACCGAATGTTTTCCTCCCACTTTTGTCTCATCCATCTCATGGCAGACTGTTGGCCAGATGATGCAGGGACTATTTGTGCATGGTCCACAGTGCCTGGCAGAGAGCACTATCCAAAACTTGGAACCTATTTCTCCAGGCACCTATTTTCCTTCTTTGACCACGCCGGTGATGACCCGCTGACGGAAGAACGCTTTGCAGACTCACCCGGAATGACTTTTGTGATCTCAGAGCTGGTCGCAGGGTGCGCAACATCACACTCGAACTGCCCGTCTTTCCACCTGGCGGCTGGGACGGTGAGCGTGCTGGTGGAAGTGGAAAGGTCACCGGAGATCACGGCAGGAGGGAAGTTCCGGATGCCGGTGGAGATGGCCCCTTTGTTCCACTGCACAGTGACAGGCGCAGGGAAGTAGTTGGAGACCAAGCAACCCACAGTGACCTCAGAGGCAGTGGAGAGATCTTCGCCGTAGGGGGGCAGCGGGAACACGGACGGGGCTGTGGGTGTTGCTGTGAGGTGAGAGAGAACAGGGTTGAGGACGTGCCTCTCCAGGCAGGTCCATACATGCACGTGTTTTCCAAGGGCTAAGGGTGGGGAACAAGACAGTTTTTAATTGCATCCTCCCCAAGCCGTCCTGCCAGGCAGGAAGTCACAGTGAGAGACCCTGAGTTGCCCACATTCAGGATTCTTCTGACCTTGGTAAAAGCTATCAAACCTACCTGGAATTAAGAGGACTACATCATTCATTGGAGCACTGCTTGTCACAGGAAGGAGGCAGGACCATATCCAAGACCGTGGCACTCCCCAGAATCTTGCAGCTTCTCAGATGTTGTTGTTGTTGTTGTTGTTATTATTATTATTATTATTTATTGTCATTGTGTTACACAACGAAATTCACTGACACCCGGAGACCAAACCAATACACACACTAAGTTCCCGACACTCCCCCCAACCCCCCATACCATCCACCCCCTAAAATTCCTCTTCTAAACACAAACATCCACATAATAGACAATTGTACAGTCCGACTGCCCCTATCTACTGATACTTAAGTTCATTGTTCAATGCTGTCATGGCTCTAGGGTAAAAGCTGTTTATAAAACGTGTCGTCCGAGTCTTGATGTTCCTATATCTTCTTCCAGAAGGCAACAGTTCAAAAAAGTTGTAAGCAGGATGAGAAGAGTCTCTAAGGATATTATGTGATTTCTTTAAACAGCGGGTGG
>JAJKFI010032700.1:0-15833 GCA_029204185.1 Lerista edwardsae | reverse complement strand
AGGTAAATAAAACAGAATTTGCTATCCTAAGAACATAAGAAGAGCCCCGCTGGATCAGGCCAAAGGCCCACCTAGTCCAGCTTCCTGTATCTCACAGTGGCCCACCAGATGCCTCAGGGAGCACACGAAACAACAAGATGCCTGCATCCTGTGGCCACTCCCTTGCACCTGGCATCCAGCGCAGGTTGGGAGCAGGCTGGAGCCTCCACTGGGTAAGGATATGTTTGCCCCCTTGTCCTGGGGTAGGTGCCAGCCACCCCTGTGGGTTACTCAGATTTCTGCCTACTGTTTAGGAGGCGCAAATCTGAGCACACCATTTGTCCTGAATGGGGGCCACACAGGCCAGGGCCGGGGCTTTGGATGAGGCAGCATCCAACCTCCACCCCCTCTCCAGGCCTGCCTTGCCTCCCGGAATGCCCACCTCTGCCTCATCAAAGACTCACGTTGGATGTTGCTGTCCACTCTGGTGCTGGTTGGGCCATGCGCAACATTACACTGGAATTTCTCATCCTTCCATTTGGCGGCTGGGACGGTGAGCTGGCTGGTGGATGTGGAAAGGCCACCGGAGATCACGGCAGGAGGGAAGTTCCGGATGCCGGTGGAGATGGCCCCTTTGTTCCACTGCACTGTGACAGGTTCAGGGAAGAAGCCGGACACCAAGCAACCAAAGGTGACCTCAGAGGCATTGGAGAGATCTTCGCAGCAAGGGGACAGCGGGAACACGGACGGGGCTGTGAGTGTTGCTGTGAGGTGAGAGAGAACAGGGTTGAGGATGTGCCTCCCTACGAAGGCAGGGAGAAACACTTTTCCAAGGGCTAAGAGTGGGGAACAAGTTAGCATCTTTTCATTGTTTCCTCCTCAAAGTCTAAGAACATAAGAAGAGCCCCATTGGATCAGGCCAAAGGCCCATCTAGTCCAGCTTCCTGTATCTCACAGTGCCCCACCAGATGCCTCAGGGAGCACACGAGACAACAAGATGCCTGCATCCTGTTGCCACTCCCTTGAATCTGGCATTCTGAGGTAAATTTCTGAGGAAAATAAAAGAGAATTTGCTATCCAAAGCAGAGCCCTGCCAAAGGCCCATCTAGTCCAGCTTCCTGTATCTCACAGTGGCCCACCATCTTACCAGAAGGAGCATACATTGATAAACCCTGATGTGCAGTTTGTTTACCCAGAACTCTGACCTGGGAAAAAAAAATGCTGTCAAACCTACCTGGAATTAGGAGGACTGCAGTATTTATTGGAGCGCTTCTTGTCACAGGAAGTGGGTGAGGCCGTATCCAGGACAATGGAGCTCCTGGGAATCTTCCCGCTTCTCAGATGTCAACGTTGCCCCCAACTTTTACGTGAATCCCCGTGACATTAAGAGCTAGGAGTGTGCTTTTTGGAATGAAAAATGTGCCTCTTAGAATGCTCAAGGCTGTGTTGGAAATCGGCAACCGTGTATGATTGATAACATCCATTCAAAAAGACCTCTTTGAATTTGCCTAATGCATTAAAAAAAAATCTACCAAGCTTTTTGCACATATAAAGTGTTTGTCTTTTACCCTTCAGCTGCAATTGTGTTCAAAATCAGTGCATAAACTTTAGCCAAGTATGGCCTTTTACATTCAAATTAAGTCCATATGGTAGACATTTCATTTTGTCTGCCAGGCTGATGGTTGGGGCTTTGGGCTACTGGTGGACAGCGGAACTCCTGGCACTCCTAATCAGCGCCCCCCCTCCCAAGTTTTCAGATTTCACCAGGCCCCCAATTTTAAGCACATTTTCATAGCCTGGAGGGTAAGAACATTTTATTTTATTAAAAAAAGACAGATTCTTTTCTGCATAAGACACGCACAGCCCTGATAGCAGCCATTGAACGATCTCTCTTCTCTGCAGTTGTCTGTTCAAATTTTATTTCAGGGCCACCTAGCGGCTTCTCATTTATGAAATACCGTATTTCCCCAAGTATAAGGCGCACCAAAGTATAAGACACACCTTAATTTTGGGGCCAGAAATTTGAAAAATACATTTTTGGGGCCGGCTGCTCTTTAAGGCAAGTGGGAGCACGGAGAACGCAGCGCTGCCCGGCACACCCCTTGAATAAGACGCACCCAATTTTTAGCCCCCGGTTTTTTTGGGAAAAAGGTGCGTCTTATACTTGGGGATGAAGCTGAAGCTCAAGTACTTTGGCCACCTCATGAGAAGAGAGGACTCTTTAGAAAAGACCCTCATGCTGGGAAAGATGGAAGGCAAAAGGAGAAGGGGGGCGGCAGAGGATGAGATGGTTGGAGAGTGTCACCGAAGCAATGAACATGAAATTGGGCGAACTCCGGAAGTTAGTGGAGGACAGGGAGGCCTGGCGTGCTGTGGTCCATGGGGTCGCGAAGAGTCGGACACGACTTAGCGACTGAACAACAACATACTTTACTTGGGGAAATACGGTACTTGGCTTCTGGCCTTCCGCTGCAACTGAAGTCTAGTTTAGGGAACTCCATTGCACAGCCCAGTTCTATTGGGTGCCTTCGGGCACAATAAGGCGGGGTAAAAATCTAATAATAAATAAAATAAATAAATAAATAAATAAATTAATGTCTACTCAGAAGTAAGTGCCATTGAGCCCAATGGGACACTTCCAAGTATTTGTCCTTCATAGCCTTAGGGCACAGTCCAAGAGTGCCCTAGAGCCAGTGAAGTCATTCAGGGGGAACGGACCAGAACGGGCGTTCCGGATCCTAACGGGCTCCGTGGCTGGTTCCGGGTTCCCGACAAGTGCCAATCAAAAGTGAGTTCCTGTTCCTAAATCATTTGAATGACACCACTGCCTAGAGCTGATGCAAGTTGACTATGTCGGCCCAATGTGGTTGCAAACTGGCGCAAGGCACATTTGCGATGCGGACATGGGTGCTGGACCGATGTAGGCGGCGGTGTCGGTCCAGGGATGCTGCAGGAACTGGCGAAGACACCCTTGCGCCGGCCGAGTTCGGCCAGCATGGGGCCTTCCTGGGCGAAGGGAAGGTGTGGAGGAGGGGGAATGAGGTCGGGGGAGGGTGGAGCAAGAACAGCCCCACAAGTGGGCTAGCCCAGAAAGGGGGGAAAAGTCTGGATCTGGAAGGGGGAGAAGTCCGGATCCAAACCAGTGATGTCATGCAGGGGGTACGCGGGGGTACGCGAGTACTGGTTTCTAGGATTACAGCTGGCCCCGCCCATTCGCCTGCCCACTCGTCGACTCTGCCCTCTGCAACGTTTGAATTTCCTGCATGTTTGAGATGTCTGCATGTTCTCAGAGGCAGGCAGGCAGGCAGGCAGCGAGCGGAGCCTTTCCTTTCCTTGCCACTGAAAAATGAGTTGCTCTGGGGTTTTAACATGATGCTAGGCCTCCTTAACATGTTCTGGGGGTGCAGTGGAATACTGTTGCAACTGTTGGGTCAGTTTAAAATCATCTGAGGCCTCAAAAAGGGCTTTTTTCATGTCCCTTCCTGCCACGACCTCACTTCCGGCTTATGACGTCACTTCCGGTGGGCGGGTCCCAACACGTGCCAATCAAAAGTGAGTACCTGTTCTTAAATCATTTAGATGACACCACTGGTTCGTCCCCTTGTCCTGCGCTAAGCTGCCACCGCCTCCTAACTTGGTTAGGAAGCAGCACAGGTCGGCTGGCCTGCCTGTTCCTCTACAAGTTAGGATTGGGCGGTTACTCAAGTACTGCTCCCTCCTCCTTCAGCAATCATGCAACAGACGTTTAAGAGCGCAATCCTAAACTGGTGTTAGGCTGGCATAAGATAAGCCAGCGAAGTTTGGCTAGCACAAGGACCACCATAAAGCGTGTTTGGACTACTCTCTGAGTCAGAGAGGATGGCGCCCGTCGTCGTGCTGGTCTCTCTGACTCTGAGAGTGGTCCAAACGTCCTTTAAGGTGTCCGTTGTGCTGGCCAAGTTTTGCTGGTTTAGTTTATGCCGGCCTAACTCAGTTTAGGATTGCGCCGTAAGAGACATAACCATGTGGGAACCTGGAGTGTGGACTGTGAGAAAAGGTCATGTTTCTGAGAGCACTGGGAAAAGTGAAGCTCTTGGTCATAAGGGAGAAGGGGTGTGGACTTAGGTTCTGCAGATGGCATTACAAGCTTCAAGAGCTTGCGGTTGGGACCAGCTAGAACTGACACACCAAAGCATGATTTTCACTTAAATTTTCTACCAGTGATGCACTGGAGATTGCATTTCTACCAATGTTGCTCTAATGCATCATTGGTAGAAAATGTTTTAAGGTTGACCTCCTTGTAAGGTGCACTGAATACTTAGGATGCAATCCTAGCCTGGAGTTAGGCCAGCACAGTAAGGCCAGCAAAGTTTGGCTGGCACAAGGGCCACCATAAAGCACATTTGGAGTCAGGGAGGATGGTGCACATCTGTCTGCTGGCCTCTATGACTCCAAGAGTGGTCTAAACATACTTTATGGTGTCCCTGGTGCCGGCCAAACTTTGCTGGCTTAGGTGTGATGGCTTAACTCCTGGTTAGGATTGCGCCCTTGGAAATTTAGCAGGTGAAGCTTTTCCAAGCATTGAGACAGTGATGGAAAAGTGTCAGCTGCTAAGTTTGTCTGCCTTCTTAAAGGTGGCAGCAGAGGAGGATGCCAGGGGAGAAGGTGGCAGCTATGAACTCAGATAACCAGTTCACCCTTTATCTTTTGACATCAAAGTGGTTGGTATTAAAAGCACATTTCCAGGAACACCCTTGGGCCTAAATGACTTCTGGTTCAATGGTTCTGACAACGTTTGTCCTATTAGCACCGCCGCCATCTCAAAAATCCAGCATCTGCTTTTAGCGCTGGTCGTTCTCACTTCCCCTTATTCCAGCCCCATCTGTAGCCGCAAGTGCCTGGCATCCTGTTTGCTGCCCTTCTGCACAGAGATATGTGTTTCGGTTGATATGTGCCAGGGCAGTAAACAAGGGTGCCAGTTGGTGCTGGGGCCAGCAAACAGCAGTGTACAAAAGAAAGATGAACAAACCAACCAACAACATTCGCATTCCGTCAGTCGATGGAAATCAAACCACATTAATGTGTTCCACCAGCTTGAATGTGTTTCACTTTGAACTCTAAGGGCCTAACCTGCAGTTAGGCCGGCACAGTTAAGCCAGCAAAGTTTAGCCGGCACAAGGGACACCGTAAAGTATATTTAGACCACTCTCGGAGTCAGAGAGGCCAGCACACAGAAGTGTGCCATCCTCCTGGACTCCGAGGTGGTCCAAACGTGCTGTATGGTGTCCCTTGTGCCGGACAAACTTTGCTGGCCTAACTGTGCCAGCCTAACTGCAGGTTAGGTTTGTACTCTAAATGTGGATGGTTCTTTGCCAGTCATCAGTAACTGGGGGTCTCTGGGTCTAGCCCGCCCCACCAAAGGCCAACGGTTGGCCTGACACTTTTATCCATTTCCAGCACAAAAATATACCTGTCAATGGGTTTGAGTTCAATCGGACTTACTCCCATGTATGTGTGCATAGAATTGCAGCCTTAGTGGCTAAATGGAACTTTTTAGGCCCTAGATAACCTTCTCAGGAGGAAGAAAACGCTGCCAAAATATAATATCTGAACAATGTTTGCACTGTCCCTCTCAGAGTACCATACTAGTCTGCTTTTAGCATCCGCTAGTTCTGAGAAGGACAGGAAAACCAAGTGTGTAAAACCAGACATTCAGCAAGTGAGACGTTCTCCCAGAATGCAATGCAACAATGGAAGACATTCCACTTGCTGAATGTCTGGTTTTACACACTTGGTTTTCCTGTCCTTCTCAGAACTAGCGGATGCTAAAAGCAGACTAGTATGGTACTCTGAGAGGGACAGGAAAACCAAGTGTGTAAAACCAGACATTCAGCAAGTGAGACGTTCTCCCAGAATGCAATGCAACAATGGAAGACATTCCACTTGCTGTTTTTGCATTGGCCATGCAGTTGTTAAAGGAGCCCAGCCAGAAACAAGGGTTGGCAAACTCCAGCCGGTTTAAATCCTAGTGTTTTGCTTTGCTGACATTTCAGTAAAGGGTCATCACAGGAAATGAAGTCAGTGGGACTACACACTTACCACTGGTTAGTGACAGACAAGAGTCACGTGGTTGATGTGAGCCCACTCTTGGGTCACATCTACACTGTAAATTCATATCAGATCTATGCCAGGTGTACTGTTGAGACTTTGCCCACAGACTCCTCCTGGGAACTGTGAGGTGCAGAGGATTCTCTATTAAGAGATCCTGAGCCTTACAGCCAAGCTACAGTTTCCAAGTGTCCCTGGGGAAATGGACTGGCTCCTAAATCGGTTTAAGTCTGCTCTTAGCCTTGCCTGGGAGTGCAATCCTAACCTGGAGTTCGGCCAGCACAGTTAGACCAGCAAAGTTTGGCCGGCACAAGGGCCACCATAAAGCACATTTGGACCTCTCTCAGAGTCAGGGAGGATGGCGCATGTCTGTGAGTTGGCCTCTCTGACTCCGAGAGTGATCCAAACATACTCGGTGTCCCTTGAGCTGGCCAGACTTTGCTTTATTTACCTCATATTTACCTCAGAATTTTACCTCAGAAATTTACCTCAGAATGCCACATACAAGGGAGCGGCATTTGGACCACACTCTGAGTCAGGGAAGATGGCGCATGTCTGTGTGTTGGCCTCTCTGACTCCGAGAGTGGTCCAAACATACTTTACGGTGGCCCTTGTGCCGGCCAAACTTTGCTGGCCTAACTGTGCCGGCCTAACTCCAGGTTAGGATTGTGCTCTGGATTTCAGCCTGGGACCAGGGCTTTCCTTTCCTGTGTTCGCAACTCACAAACCTGGAGTTCTTTCCCTGGTGAAATACTCCTGCTCTGCCTTGTACACCCTGCTGTCTGTGAGCAATCAGCTTGATAGACACCATCATTTTCAATATCCCTGCTCCACTGCTGTTAAGAGCAGCTCAGCAGTCCCAACGCACAGAACATTAGCTGGGCTTTCTCACCACATTGCTGGCAGCTGCTGAATTTTTAGGAGGAAGCCAGTCTGCCATTAAAAGAGGAGCCAGGCATGGAAAAAAGGTGGCAACTTTCAGGATGGGTCTCCTGCAACTCCAAGCTACAGCTCTGCTCAGTGTTCCTTTCATGCAGCAGAATTCTCCTGGGGATGTCCAGCCCAGCTACCTTTATGCTAATTCAGAGGCCAAGCCTGAAACCTCAGCCCCACCTGAGCTAGGGATGCCAACTGACCACAAAGCCTGCCCTGATTCTGTGCCTTGAGCTGCAGCATGGTACAAACACATTAACAAAGGATAATGCTCATCTCAGTGGCGTGCAAAGCTTCGTATTCTGATTTCCTGCGGACCAAGCTGCTATCAGAGGCACATCAGAGCAAGTCATGCTGTTTTTCTGATCATCTGACACCAAATCACACCTGCTGTGACTGCCCCTCTGATGCTGGAAACATGTTCCAAGAAACATGTTTCACTATTATGACTTAAATGTCAACCCTTGTATCCAGCCACCGCCCCCTGACCGGCTGAGCTTCTTGGCTGTGACCCACAGTTTCCTCAATAATCTTTCCCCTCCACCCTCAAGTGTCCTGCTGGTTTCCACAACGCTTTGTATATTTATTATCCCACAGGGTGCCAGTTTTCCCCCTGCTCTGTCCCCATGCCATTAACAGCAACAGCAGCCTGACCTACACAGACTTTCTCAGTTCGCTATTTCCAGGTCAAGAAAAGCTTTGCCTGCTAAAAGGTTCTGCCTATAAGACGGCTGTTCAAAGCAGAGGAGCCTAAGCAGGAAAAAGGTGGCAAATATACATCACTCAACCCCATTCTTCTGCTTTGGAAGGGGCAGCGTCACCTAGATTTTCCTCCCTGCCAATAAAAACTCTGCCTTATATCCCTCCACGGGCTGGGACGACAGCCCAGAAGTCCTGGTTTAAAAACTTCCCTTACCAGGCCCTAATTCTCCCTGCAAGGATTGCCCCTTCTTGCATCCTCTGTGGAAATGCACCTTGCGCCTTTTCCAAAACTAGGGGCAAGCTTTGCTAACCGTTGGCAGCCATGACTAGCTGGTAATGCTTGCAAAAACCTTCACCAGCTGGCAGGGCCGGCTCTAGCAGCGGCGGGGCCCAATGTGGGGCATTCCTGCGGGGCCCCCAACCCTCCCTGCGGGGGCCCCCCGCTCACCAAAAAGAGCTCTGTTCGTGCCACGTGCAAAGCATGGCATGTGGACGTAGCTGGTGGTGATATCAGAACATCCCCACCAACTGCTTCCAGGGTGGCCCATCTTGGGCTGTTCAGAGGCAGAGGCAGGTGGGAGAGACCCAGGTAAAGCTGCTCTGCTCGCCCCACTGACTGACAGCCCATAGAGATCCCAGCTGCAGCCACAGGCAATATGCTCGCCCTGCTAGTGCGGGGCCCGATGTGACGACATTGGGCACATTGGCTTAAAGCTGGCCCTGCCAGCTGGTATTTGCAGAATGAGCTGTTATGAAAGGCGCAGGAGCCAGCAATGCTGGTTTTCTGAAACAGAAACCAGGTATCCTAGCCACCCTCTGTCCCCACTTAATCCCATTTTCCATCATTGTACCTCTCTTGCAGTTTTCAGAGCTAGATTTGGGGAGGGGGTTGTCTCCTGCCCTAAGCTGAAGCACCCCACTCCCCTTGCAGATGTGGGTCGACCTAGGAGAGCTGGTGATGAGAAACCCACCTGCAGGTCACCAACAGCCCCCCCCCACTGAATTCAGTGGGATGCACTCCCAACTGCACATGCAAAGGACTGCATCCAACAGTAACTTTGCTCACCCAGAATTAGGAACTGAACCAACCTTAAGCTAGAAGCCCAAAGCTCTGGGCCCCACCTGCCAATCACTAGACCTGCCTCTCTCAGCTGAGCCGGGAACTCAGGAGTATCCGCTACTCAAAGCTCTGCGCTCGGCTGCTAGCCAGACCTCAGCAAAACTGGCTCTCATATGTTGTGAACTGGTGGCACTAGCCCTGATCTTGGAGGGCAGAACCCAGGAGCCCCAATCCTCAACACCAGGACCTCCTTGCCCTGCACAATGAGGGACCCTCTTATTCCAAGCTGCTGGGTCTCCTCTGCCTTCTCACACTGAGTTCTGGAGGGCTGCGGCAGCCCCCTGCTCTGGTTTCTAGGCTGCCGTTCAGCAACCCCCCTGCTAATCTTCCTGAAGTTACCAGTAAATCCCATTCTGTGCCGTGAGAGCTGTGCTCTCGCCTGCTCAGTTCCCCATGATCGGTTCCACTCGCGGCAGAATCCAGGGCTCTGCCCAGGCCTCACATTTGTGGGGCCTGCCCCAGCTCTGGCTCCCTGGCAAAGCTGGAAATCTACCTGCTTTGAAGAGCAATTTCTGACTTCAGAGCAGGAAGCAGGCAGCAGGCCTCTTGAGCCTTGATTGTGCTGCCCCTTTCAAGCCCCGATGCTGCTTCCCGAGCTCTTGGAAATCCTTTTCCCCAGCTGCCTTCTGCAAAGCTAGATGCTGTGTTGGGAAGCAGGCAGCTTTCCATTTGAGTGCCTGCTTGGACAGGCAAGGTAGCCTGCTTAGCCTCTGCAGCTTCTTGAAAACCTGCTGCTCATCCTGGGAGGCCAGGTGACTCCTGAGCGAGTTGCAGGCTGACACA
Organism: Lerista edwardsae; assembly: GCA_029204185.1. Lineage (NCBI taxonomy): Eukaryota > Metazoa > Chordata > Lepidosauria > Squamata > Scincidae > Lerista > Lerista edwardsae. Next base: position 6,229 of record JAJKFI010032700.1, on the reverse strand, counting down.
ATGCATTCGCCTGAACCCTAATGCTGATCTGGGAGTTCAGGACTCTCCCACTTGAACATTAGCCTTGGGGAAGGGTTTCAGTGGTCCTCCTGGCTCCACTAGAGCTTAGCTGAAGACTGACGTTCACCTGGCAGGTCAGGGTCTGATTAAACCTCAGGTTGGGTCTGGCTTCCAGGTAGAGCCTCTTTGCCCTTGGCCAGCATCCTTGCAACCTGCCGTTCATTTGGGTGCAGAGAAATCTCCCAGTTGAGCATCGGACTCAGAGAGGCTTTCTAGGAGTTCTCTCACTTCCCAGCAGCTTCCTGGAAGCTGGGGGTACTGCTCATCAGATACAGAGCAGGCTTTTAGTAGCCCTTGGCTCCCAGCTACACTTTTTTTGGGAGCCTGCTGCTCAGCTGGGAAGTTAAGAATCTTCTCGATGGGTGGTGCCTTGAGAAGTGCTAACTAACTGCCTGGAACCCAGATACTCAGTGGGGAGGTGAGAAATCTTCAGGTGGACCATGAAGCAGAGGAAGGCTTCAAGACAGTTCACCTGCTCTCTCTGCCAGGCTCCTGACGCCAGTTAGTAGACTATCTGCTCTTCACTAGTCTACTGAACTTCAGTAGGTCCAGGAATAGGAGCAGGAATAGGTCCAGGAATCTCAGAAGAGGCAGTCTTTAAGCTTAGACACTTTGCTGCCCAAAGCTTCTTGAAATGTGATGCTTCGTTGGGGGGTTGAGGAGCTTGGGGCTCCAAGTTTGGAAGCAAGGAGTATCCCAGTTGAGTTCAGGTTGGTAAGGACAGGTTGGTAAGATGCCAGGTGATTACTTAACTGCTTTTCTTTTGGTCCTGCACTCAATTGAGCTATTGCTCCTGCTATTTCACTGAAATATTCCACTGAAATACCTCATGCCTAGGCTTGGCTAATTGCTCCCTTCCCAGATCCCAGAAAAAAGACCCTTTCCCCCAGCTTACCTGTGCATCTGCCTTCTTGGGATCCAGAAAACAAAGATCATTGCAGCATTTACTCACCAGATGGAAAACTGCAGTCGACCTAAGTAAGCTCGCCTCTGCCACCAATCTGGGGCTTGTTCCTCGGTGGCCGGCATCTCTGTTCTGCCTTAGTTGAAGTTTCCCCCTAATCATGTACTCAAAAACTGACCTCCCAAAGAAAACTTCAGGTAGTGACGTCCTTGAAGATGGCATGAACATCTAAAAAAAAAAAAATGGTTATTATGGTTGACTGAAGTCTAGGAGGGGGCTATACGTGGGATACAAAGGCGGTTGCATGAATCATTCACCCATGCAGAACTTCCCCTTTCCCCCCTGTTGTTTGTTTATCTGTTTACTTGTTTTCAGCATCCAGTGGTTACAGGACTGTGAAATGACAAGGCTTTTGGGGTTAAGCTGGCCGCCAAAACCGCCAACCACTTGTTTTCACTTGTATGAATACTTCTTAATTACCAAATTAAGCTATTGGTCAATTAATTAATTAAGGGTGCGATCCTAACTAATTTTCCAGCACAGGGTAAGGACAATACAGCTCTGAGGTCTGGGAGCAAACATTCCCTTACCTTGAGGAGGCCTGCTTGACTGCCCCCCCCCAACTACAGGATGCAGCACATGCCCCATTGGCACAGCTGGAAAGTTGGTCAGGATTGTGCCCAAAGCTTTCTTACCACCTTTTGGTCCAAGGGCACTAAGCAAGGCCTGAGCATCGAACAAATCTAAAAAGGCCAACTAGGCTGGCGGTGTCATGCAGCTGGAACGCTGGGCGGAAGGAACGGGTGAGCGGCAGCCTGCCCGTTGCGTACCGCTCCATTTCGGGGCGGGGAAGACGGCGAAACGGAGCGGTACGCAACGGGCGGGCTGCCGCTCACCCGTTCCTTCCGCCCAGCGTTCCGGCTGCATGACGCCGCTGAACTAGGCCTCACTTTCAGTGGCCTTTCATCTGGCAATGTACAAAACGTAGAGCTACTGAGCCATAAAACAAATGAAGAAATAAAACAAAACCAAAATATCTGAGGGCCCAGTCCTGTCCAATTTTCCAGTGCCAGTGTGTGGCCAGGCTGGTGGGGTGTGTGCTGCATCTTGTGATGGGGGAGCAGTCACAGAGGCTCCTCATGGTATGGAAACATGTTTCCTTACCTCAGGGCTGCATTCTGGCTGCACCGGTGCTGAAACGTTGGATGGGATTGGGCCCTAGGTTGCTAATTGGAAATTTTATGCTGCATCGTCTGGCAGTAAAAGGGACCGCCAATGCCAGGGGGCATCTGCTAAAACTGAGGGTTGGGAGAGTTAAAACAGATAAAAGGAAGTACTTTTTACCCAGCAGGTAGTTAATCTGTGGAACTCTTTGCCACAGGAGGTGGTGATGACATCTGGCCTAGATGCCTTTAAGAGGGGATTGGACGGATTTCTGGAAGAAAAGTCCATCGTGGGCTGTAGGCCATGATGGATTGTGCAACCTCCTTACATTAGTAGTAGGCTATTTCAGAGTACCGGGTGCAAGGGAGTGGCAACAGGATGCAAGCATCTTGTTGTCTCATGCCTCCCTGGGGCACCTGGTGGGCCGCTGTGAGATACAGGAAGCTGGACTAGGTGGGCCTGTGGCCTGATCCAGCAGGGCTATTCTTCTGTTCTTATGTTCTTAACTCACAACAGAAAATCATACGAATAGACCTTTGAGCAGAACTAGGCCCCAGTCTCAACGTTTTTGCCCTGAATTTATCAGGGCATTTTGGTATCCCTTTTCAGTGTCATTGGTGCTTCTCAGTACTGGGGACGCAATGGAGTGTGTTCTTTTATGTCTTGGATCCCCACATAACATGGAGAAAATGACTGTGATCTGTGACAGTAGAGCAGGGTCCCTAAACTATTACTCACTGGCCTGATCTGGTCTTTGGTGGTGATTTATCTGGCCCTTGGCCCACAGCTGATTTGGCACATTAGTAGGTTGGGGGGGGGCACCATTTGGCAGGCTATCCTAGACACCAGGAAGATTTGGGCCGGTCCTGGGGGGGGGGTATAAGAACTGATGCCTGAACAGGGTTGGAGGCTCTTATAATGCAGAAATTAGACGCTCAAATGTTTGTCACTCTCTTTAGCCTTACCTGTTTTACAGTGCAGATCAGGTAAAGCACTCTCTGTTTTTCACTCTCGCTTATTTCAATTTGCTTCGTATTAACCTCATTTTTGTCTACTTTTCAGTGGTTCTCAATTTCTTAGACCGAGACCCACTTTTTAGAATAGCACGTGATCCACCAGAAGTGATGTCATTAACCTGGCAGTGATGTCATAGCTGGCAGTGGCATCATCAAGCAGGAAGTGCCACCATTGTGACATAATAAAACGCCTTTAAAAGGGGACTGAACAGATTTCTGGAGGAAAAGTCCATCGCAGGCTAGTGCCATGAAGGTTAGTGCAACCTCCTTACTTTAGAGGTAGGCTACCTCAGAGTGCTGGATGCAGGGGAGTGGCAATGGGATGCACGTATCTAGTTGTCTTGTGTGCTCCCTGAGGCATCTGGTGGGCCGCTGTGAGATGCAGGAAGCTGAACTAGAATGGCCTTTAGCTTGATCCAGTGGGGCTCTTCTTAGGTTTGCAATTCCATGGCCCCCACATGCTGTTTGAATTACAGGAAAAGGTTTCATTGCTATTGAATGGAATTTTATTTTTTCCTAATTAAAATACAGACACTCCCCTAAGTGAGAACAGGTTAGGGTCCAGAGATCTGTTTCTAAGTAATTTTGTTCTTAGAGTTTTGTTCTCACCCTTGCACTAGAAGAGGCATTTGTTCAACTGGTGTTCCCCTTATATTTAGCAGGGGGAGAGCAATTGTCCCTCTTCACCCCTGCAGAGTGTCTTTTCTAGTGGTTGTTGCTGGGGGTGCTCTGCATTTTTTTTTTAGATTGTGAGCCCTTTAAGGACAGGGAGCCATTTAACTTTATTATTATTAATTGCCTGTAAACCGCTTTGTGAACTTTGTGTTGAAAACCGGTATATAAATACTGTTTGATGATGATGTTCTTAAGTGCAACATCACAATTATTGTAGGGCACATGTTGTGAAGTATGAAAAAAATGTGTACTGACAGTACCTGACAATACTCTATATTGTCTGGTCCTACCTTGGAAAAAAGGTAGCCTGCTCTCAAGCAAGGGAGCTTCTGGAGTGCATGGGCAAAGAACGAGGAACCACAGTGGGTCAAATTGCTGACGGCTCCCTATCTCCCCACAGCAACTCTCTGTGTCGTGGGGCAGAACACAGACAACTAGGCAGGTTGCTAATTTGGTATGATGCCTAATGTTCACCCCAATTTATCCCTTCGTTTTCTGCCTTTGGAGTGATATCAGAAACACCTTTGGAAGGATGTAAACCTCCTAATTCTTATAAGGGATAAAATGTTTGCTAAATGTAATTAATCGGAACTGGAAAATGGGCTTGCAGAGCCTCTGCGGGCAACGTGGGGTGTGTTAGTTGAGGAACTAGATTTTCACTCATTTGATTGGAAACTCTTAGGCTGACCCAGAATCCTTTGCGGCTTTGGGCACCGTTTGCTCCTTAGTGCATGGGTGCCTCTGCTATGCAAATCCTCCCTCCCCACTCACCTTGGAGATCTTGACCAGCGGAAGCACACCCAACCCCTCGCTCAGTCCTGCCCGGCTTCATAGCCTAGGATAATTATAGCTTTGCGTTGGTGGGGCTTGAAACTGAGAAAAGCCATGAGTGGTTACAGAGAAACACCCAGCCTGCATCTGTTTCCTGAGCCTCATTGCTTTTCTCTCTTCTCATGGCAAGCAATGCTTTGCCCATCCTTCTCCTGTCAGCCAGAGCCTTATCCCTGCCTGTTATGCTGTGTCACCACTGTGTTCCTCGGGCAGTCGGGGGGGGGGGCAAATGCCCCTGGATGCCAGCTGGGAGGGGTGGCAAAATTGCTCCTGCCCATCCTCAGTTGCACCCTCCCATCACCACTCTGCTCTGGGGGGCCACTGTCCTCCTCTGAAACTTGTGACCTCCCCGACCCTCACAACACCTCGGGGGGGGGGAGGTAGCAGCCTTGGGGGGCACCTGCAGGTGAGGTGGTACCCCTGAAGGTGTGCCCCTGGGAGCAAACCCACTCCAAGAAACAACTGTTCTCATGTATATTCAATGTATATAAGGGCGCAATCCTAACCAACTTCCCAACACTGACACAGCTATGCCAATGGGGCATGTGCTGCATTCTGTCATTGGGGGACAGTCCTGACTGCCTCCTCAAGGGAAGGAAATATTCATTCTCTTCCCTCCGAGCTGCATTGTCCTTACTCCAGTGCTGGAAAGCTGGGTTGCGCACTATACTAAGTGAACCTTTGGTTAGGTTTCACCTCGTAGCTGGTTAAGTTGAATCTGCCATTCTAATATTAGTATTATATATTGTGCTTGTTACCCAGTAGAATACCGAGCTGTGAACCCAAAATTGCACGTGTGATGACTTTGAGGTGCTTGTAAATAGCTCACACAGCCCCAGACCGTGACCTCTGAGTGGGGGATGCAGGGGGTCGTACATCGTACCTAGACCCTGGGTCAAAGGGAGGCCTGGAAGACAAAGGGAGTCAAAACAGGGAGCCCAGGAGCCAAATTCACACATGAAGGGAGAAAGGAAGGGGCCAAAAGAAATGTTGTGTCCCCTGATATGTTCCTCTTGGTGGCTCTGCCCCAAACACTTCCTATATGCCCTACATGTGTGGAATATTCAGTTGGGAGGGTGAAAAGGACTGCACCTCTCGAATCTGCAAGTTTGAGGCAGGAGGTTTAGTCGAGAGGGTTAAAGCCTGTGTTTGCCTGAAGCTAAGATCTGAAGGTCGCCCGTTCGAGATCACTGGAAGCTTGCGTGAGCAGCAGACCTTGAGAATTGCGACTGATAAGAGCTGAGCTGCCTCCAGCTGCCTGTGAGAGAGGAGTTGTGCTGGGCCAGCTGTTTCTTTGGTGGGAGCAGAGAAGCCGTCTATCAGCCAGCAGGAAGGCAATCGTGCGGTCAGAAAGAAGGACTAGACCACGAAAGTTCCATCTGTATGTTGTAGTTCTTGAAAGACAGAACTTCTTTGTAATTGGTAAAAACCCCTTGCGGGTTTAGAGAAATAAAGCCTGCCTATGTGAACCGCCTTGAATTAAAGTCAGAGGAGCAATCTAATGGCCAAAGAAAGGCGGTATATAAATATGATGATGATGATGATGATGATGATGATGATGATGATGATGATGATGATG